>JAZHYW010068175.1:0-19723 GCA_037355805.1 Ixodes ricinus
TTGTGTTCAGATAAGGACGGTCATGGTGGTGTCATGCCTATTTTTTGTTTTCAATTAAATTTTTATATGAGGTAGCGAAACTTGTCCACACATCGGGACAGACCTTACTTTTGCGAGATACTTCATTGTATTCGTGAGAAAAATCGCATTCGAGAGGAGGTTGACAAAAAGATTTTCTCAACTGCGCGATGACGCAAATTTGAAGGCCGGAGGAAAAAGAATACAGCTTTCTACACCGTCAAATTTTTTACGTTTAATTCAGGCATACTTTTCTGCCCGAATTAGTTAAAGTTAACTTATATGAGCCTATATTTCAAGAGAAATAAAATGCCAAACTTGGCTTCTGGAGCAAATCTTACATAATGAGGCATTTTTCGGCGAATTTTTAAGTCGCTTTAAATTTATGTTCTAAAGCTGAAACTTTTTTGTCGAGTGTTTCATGCCTTGTGAACTTTTAACAAATTAATTAGCGTTATACAGTTGAAAGCTTTTTTCTGGATTGCGCCCGGAAATTTCGTCAAAATGGAAAAAGTCAAAATTTTGCGATCTTTGTGCGGCAATTAAAAAAATAATCATTCTCGATTTTCTTTAAATTTTATCCGATGGATCCTTGATGACCGGTAATTACAAATATGCAAAGACATGTTGCATTATTTTGTTTTAAAACAAAAAAATAAATGTGTAACCAGGTCGTGGTCGCATCAATTACCGCTGGGACGTTTCTGTCTTGACGACTAGTGGTACACGAGCGACGCATGCCACAGTATCCGTACTTTGTCATATTAATGCCGAGGCGTCATGAAGCACTATAAAAATAGCACGTGAACTTGGTTTCATCGCTGATATGGCTGATATTGCCAATAAAATCTGAACGTTGCGGCGCGTACGATCATTAGGGTGTTATACTTGGCTGGTTAGATGTTCATTGTGCTACCATTTAAAGTTAGTACTTCAATATTAGTACCTGGCTGACAAAATAATTTGATTCGTATTTCTAGGCACCGCTCGAAAGCTTGCTGACAAAATAGTTTGATTGATTTCTCTAGCCATCGCTTAAACGAGCGACATTGCGGAAACTTCTGCCCCGACCGATCGCGCGCATGGCTAGGGCGGAACGAAAACAGTGTATTTCTTGAAAAACAATGGCGAATGAGTGGAAATCAAGGTTGAGTTAGAGGGGATTTAGGTAGTGTAAGCGGTTCAGTGTCGGAAGCAACAGCCATGTGTGCGCTTAAGCGCGCTACTCAAGTCGCTTCAACAGGATATCTTGCGACGCCTCATCTGCGATCAGAAAAGTCATGATCTGTGACTGGGTCGAGGGGGGCAAGAGAGTTATTGATCTGGGGAAATATTTTTATAAAATTCTGAGAGGGTCATAGAGTGCAAATACCTGCAGATGTTTATTTGCAATTAGAACGCTCTTGGTGAGAATCAGCCAGCGCCGCCACCGAGTGCCGTAAGCCGTCACACGCGGACAGGTTCGTGGTTCGCTATAAACAGAAAAGGAAGAAAGATCTGCTGACCAGACGACCGGCCTACACCGCGGTGAGGTCATGCCAATAAGGAGGACGTAACACAAGTTTTTAAACAACGGGAGTTTAATTAAAACGATCATTTAATTAGAAAGAGAAATAATACAATGGGGTTCACAAGTATCGAAACGTGGCAATAAATAGTCTGAGCACTTTACCCAGCCGGTGCGCGGACGGAAAAATGCAAATATACCTAGCAAATACACAGAAGAAAAACAGTTACTAGACAATTGAAAACAGAACTCCTAAAATCCTGAATCACTACCAACCAGATTGCAATACTGAAGAGCTAGCGGGTGGAGTGAGTGTCTAATCTGTCACTGTCCGGCAGTTACGGCCTCTTCCCTTGCATTGTCCGAAGGGGGTGGTACCGGTGGATTCCACGGTGGGCTAGTGGGCAGCTCGATGAGGCCAGCCACACACACACACACGCACACGCATACTTCTTGCGAAGGCTTCCCCAGCACAGACATGGCCCGCCACCGTCGCTTTTCCCGGGCTCGATCCGCTTTCTCGCAGATCGAATCTCGCGGCTCCAAGTCCAGAGCAGACTTCGTGTTCACACAGGTCGCATATCGTGCGAGATAAAACGAGCGTGGTTGTAAGCGCGATATATCAAACCAGGTTCAGGAAGGCCTTCAAACCGTTTGTCCCGCAGGGCCTTGTTTATAGTGAAGGGCATAAGAATTTGTAAACTGTGATCTACGCCTGGGTTGGTCTCCGGGAAATTCGACGAGAGGACTCTTTAATATATCCGGGCGCGGCCGGATTCGGTGAAACAAGCAATCTACTAGAACACTTTCAAGGGACTCAGGGCTTCTTCCACTCAGAGTCTGCGCTGCGTGCCACGTGCAAGGAATTCTTCTCATCTAATTTTTCATATCTCATGATCTGAAGCCGCTGTATTCTAGGCATCCTCTTGGCGTCCTTCCACTCCAGTTTTTTCGTTCTCAAAATGCCTCAAGCTCGCCATCCACAATGTAGAGCAAGGAGACGTTTTTCATTTTTCCTTCCAGTGCCTGTATAAACCCGCTCACACCTTGTATGGCGTCAGTGGCAGGCTCCCTAAAGTTTTGCAAGGTGGCTTGGTGTTTTACAAGTCCCCCTACCCCCTCGCATGCATTCTTGCCTTGCCCTGTTGCCTAAAAGATCCACTTCGTCGTCTGGAGCTCACTGCACTGCAACTCGTGATATTGGTACCGGTTCTTAAAATGAGCGGCCCCTCCATCGCTATCGTAAGTGAGGCGACAGTAGATTGATGTGTTGTCTTCGAGGTGTGACTTAATTTTTGACAAGGCTCGCATGCATGCGCCGAGTCCTGAGTTAGATTGTCGCAAATAGCGGCATAGCTCCGCGCGTAAAGATGCTGTTTTGGACCATAGGCGGAAGATCCTCAATGTGCTCTGGAGCGGACACAACTACAAACCCATGCATCAAACATGTTTCGTACAATCCTTCGTACAGTCGGCTAGCACCGGCAAAACTCTCTAGGAGTCCTAGCCCCCCCCCCCCCTTTCTCCTTTCCGTTCTCTTTGTTTGTTCTTCCGTTGGGAGGGGCTGTTCTGGAACCGCATGGGGAATGACTTTGTTGTTTGTTTACCATCGCCACATGCACGGCCGGTTATGCTTACACCGCGCAGGGACGCCGCCGGTGTCGCGTATCGCCACCGCGAGTCGGTGAGATACGATCGCATCTGTGCGCGCGGGTGTAACCTTCGGCCCCACTTTCTGCCACAAGGGGGGGGGAGGGGGGGTTGTTACTTATTTTTTTGGCAAGTCTGCATCAAGAAACACTTGTTTTCCTCCGGCGCCGTCTTCAATTACGCTCCGGCTTGGAGTTCAGTTACGCCATGCGTAACAATGTCATAATTTAACCTTCCGTTCACGCCACGCCCTCCATCGGTCGGGTCAAAAGCTTCTGTAACATCGCTCGGTCCAAGCGGTGCCTAGAACGACTAATCAAAATATTTTGTCAGCGAAGTACTGATATTAAATGACTAATTTGAAAATGTAGCACGATGAGCATCTAACCAGCCAAGTATGACACACTAATAAGGATCGGTTTCGCCGTAAAGTTCAGTATTCATTGGCAATACCAGCCACATCAGCGATGAAAACATGTTCACGTGTTATTTTTAGAGGTCTTCATAGCACCTGAGAATTAATATGACCAAGTACGGATACTGTGCCATGCGTCGCTCCTGTACGTGCACTATACTTCGTTTCAGCTTGGGTCGAGACGCGGCCGATGCTACAAGCGCGAGCTCCGGGCTGCCAGCGTCCCTGCCAAGCACGCGCGCTCGTGCAGTACAGGCACTGTTCAGGGCCACACGCTCGTGCTTGTAGCATCGGCTGCGTCTGGACCCAAGCTGAAACGAAGTATAGTCGTTAAGACAGAAACGCTCCTGCGGTAACTATACTTCGTCTCACCTTAGCATGGACTATTGTTAGCCGCGCGAGCCGAAAGCCCGAGCTAGTTGCTTTGGATAAAGCCTCGGCGGCTGCACGAGCGCTCGTGCAGCGAGTGCTCCAGGCAAGGCAGTCGAAGTTAGCCGCTCGCGCTTGCACAGCCTTCTGCAGTTAGTCCGTGCTAAGGTGAGATGAAGTATAATGCGACCACGACCTGGCTACACTTTTTTTTCTATTTTAAAACAAAATAATGCAATATGTCTGTGACGAGCCGTAAAAGACGACTCGCGCGACTCGTGCGAGCTCCAGTGCCGCGCGTGCGAGCGCGAGGAGAAGGAGATAAAATAACAAGAAAAAGGAAGTTCTGCATGGAATCTCGGAGGTTGACGTGTCTTTCGTGAGCTCGGAGCCCATTTCTCTTGACGACCACAACGAATCGTCACAATGTCTTTGCAGATTTGTAATTAACGGTCATCAAGGGCCCATCGGGTAAAATTTAAGCAAAATCTAGAATGATTATTTTTTTAATTGCTGCACGAAAATCGCAAAATTTTGACTTTTTCGGTTTTGACGAAAATTCCGGGCGCAATGCCGAAAATACTTTCAAGAGTATAACGCTAAATAATTTATTAAAAGTTTAAAAAGCCAGAAACACTCGACACAAAAAGTTTCAACTTTATTCTATAAGTGTAAAGCGAATTAAAAATTCGCTAAAAAATGCCTCATTATGCAAGGATTACTCCAGAAGCCAAGTTTGGAATTTTATTTCGCTTGAAGTATACGCTTATATTATTTCAATTTAATTATTTCTGGCAGAAAAAAAATGCGTGCATTAAACATAAAAGGTTCGACGGTGTAAAAAGCTGTATTCTTTATTCTAACGGCTTTCAAATTTGCGTCATCGCGCAGTTGGGAAAAACGTTTTTTCAACCTCTTCTCGAATGCGATTTTTCTCAGGAATACAAGGAAGCATCTTGAAAAAGTAAGGTCTGTCCCGTTGTCTGAACAGGTTTAGCTACCTCATATAAAAATTTATTTGAAAACAAAAAATATGCATGACACCACCATGACCGTCCTTTTCTGAACACACCCTGCAGCATCCCCCATTCTCAAGAAATTAACCCTTCTGTATAGAGGTTTTATGTAATTCGTCTAGTTATCAAGAAGCTTTATCCCTTCATCCAATGCCCGCTGAGCCTGATAAATACGCAAAGAGGATGGCATTTACATGTACCGGTCACTCCCTTTTTCAGTAAAATATGTTCCTTCAGTATTCAAAAATTTATATTTCTAACCGTAATTCTACATATGATTTTTTTTAATTTCAGGTATACCGAAAAATACATCTGGACACATATGGAGAAATTCAGAACAAGTTTCGCTGATTACGACAAGGTGACATTTGAATACCACCTTCCTGAAAGTAAGCCATTACAAATATTCAACTCCTATATGTGGAGAAATAACGTTCCTTATTCGAGGTATTTTAAATAAAAAAAGCATTATGCTGTGCACCGTCAAATTGACTGGCACCTTACAACATGCGAGAGTGATATAACTATCAAAGCATGCATTTGCTATACAGGAGATGGGGTTAAGCATTTATAATTGAACAGTGACAAAAATAATACAGTAATGTATCGTTAATATGGACACCTCCGTTCCACTAAAAAAAAGCGCCCATAATAACGAGACAAAAACACAAGTATTTTCCCAGTTTATCCCCGAAAGTGATGTCCAGCGGGGTATCCATATTAACGGGGTCCATTTTAACGAGACATGACTGTACAATGAAGGAGCTATCGCAGGTGAGTAGAACTGTCGAGATAGCAGACGAGATGAAGCCGATGTTTAACTTTAGGTAGATAATCTGAACCCCAGAGAGAGACTTCAATTGATTAATTTTGTGATGCTGGACAATGACTAACCGAAAGTTGAATAATTAGATGTGACAAGCTCTGAGAGAAATCAATATTACCTAAAAATATTCTGACTCTCAAATAAGAAACAGCAAGCATTTTTTTTTTTATAAATTGAGAATGTAGACGTGTGCGTAATTCAACTATTCTACTCAAGTTACTGTAGCTAAACTACTTTTCTAAGTAATTTGGTAACTTTCAATTACATTTTTGTTTTGGCAATCAGCACTTCACTTTAAATACTTTCTCCGAGTAACTACTTTGGAACTTTAGTCGTAGGTTCGCTTATCAACAAACATTTGCAGACACAAAGAGATAAGATGTTGGAATATCACCTGATATTTGCAAAAAGGGGGAAGACTTCAAGTCAAGACAATCCAGGGAGAAAGCTATCTTTTCATAAAAAAACCGCGAAGGTGTGTCCGAGTGTGTTTTCAAAGCTGTTTGTGTAACTGCGGGATTAGCGCCGGTGACTGGGGTTCATTAGGGAGTTTTCGTAGATGGTTTCCGCTGTCCCGCAACGTTCTCCACAACCCACTACGAGATCCGGGACTCTGCAGGCCAAACTAGCGCCGCGCATGCGCAGTAGTGGCGTCTTCGTTCCGGAGAGCGTAGCGGAGCTGGGGAAACGGTCTAGGAAAGCTCCTCGTTGTGTCCCTAAGTTTCCGGAGACAAGCACTTCGCGAATTTGAAGGAAGGGCTTCTCCACCATAGGGACCCTCGCCAATTACAGCGGGTGTTGCCATTACCGCTAAAACACTGCATCTTACCCCCCCCCCTTTCCCTCCCCCCCCCCAAAAAAACAACAAAAAAACAACAACAACAACCTTGCAAAAACATGCAGCACCATTTTCGAAGCTCGTGTGTTGTCCCCCTGTTTTATGCTGTAGCTGAAGAATAGCGTACTAAAGAGAAATTCAAAGGTGACCTCTTTGCATCACCTTTCCTCACAGCCCTAACCATGGAAGTCTTTTAAGATTCAAAGGTCGCTCGAGAAACCTTAGTAATTCCCCCAATTCGTTTATAAAACAGAAACAAGAAAGCAAGCAAACACTGTCTGCAAATAAAAACTCACAGTGCAAAACCTGGAAATAAAATTGGTACATCCGCAGTACGTTGTCTAAAAAAAAAACACTGCGGCACGGAGGAACATTTATACAAGAACTTTGAAAGCAAATTGGGTCGTCGAGATAATAAAGCATTTTGGTAAAATCACAAGCCAGAAATACCTTTTATTAGGCTAGCAGGGATTTCTGTAAAAGGATCAAAACCTCTATACTTTTTTCTATATAAATAAATACGAAAAGCAAGTTCAAAAGAAATTTGCTAATTTTTACGGTAGTTGGTATTTTACTCAATTACATTCCAATCGAGTAATTTCTGGTCTACTCAAATTACTTTCAAGGCCGATATGCTCACTTAACTGCATCCTTTACTAGCTCGTACATGACTGATTTTTTTAGATGCATGACAATGCAATTGGTTAGAACTTGGTTAGAGTAGGAGAGTCAAAAGTGCATTTTGTGATGTTGGTGTTGTTATCCAATGTTTTATGAGATATGTTTGGGTCATCTGATTTCTGCTTACCCATAAGAATACGGGGAGGAGGATTTTCTGCTGCTTTTTACCGACTATAAAACCTGCTTCACATTAGAAAGGCTCGCAGATAAAGGTAAGCAAGAGTTATTTTTTGGTAGTTTTGTTCTTATAATATAAGTGAATAGTTTATGTTTATCCGACCGAGAAAGGATAAATACCAAATGAGGTTTATTAGGTGAAAGATGGCATGAAAAATAGAAATAAAATATATTGTTCTGTGCGCATTGCGTAGGCTAGAATTTCCGCTTCATGATGTAATCCAGCCGGAACAAGGTGTTCAAGTGAAAATTTAACCTAATAAATATCTGAGGACTATGAAAAACCAATAATCGCAGCACTATTTGCGTGCCGTAACACATCTAGAGTTGCAAACATAGAAGTTTGACTGAAAATGCACTGACTAACAGAACATTTGCTAGTTCTAATTTTTTTTTTTAAATGCCATGTACAACTTTACAATTGTTGTTCGGTTCAGTTTGCGTCCATCAAAAAGCTACCCCTTTATAATGAAATAAAGGTAAATAAAAGTTTCTCTTAACAGTATAAAACTTCGAACGCGTGATTTGAAGTTCGAACCTGTAGATGCTCATTGTCATTTATTTACCATAATTGCTGACAACATAATATATAATTGCTCGCAAACGCATGGTGCATTGCCGAATGTCTGAAGTTGGGCTTGGACTTCATGAATTGTGCCGTGTTTCGCCACTTCGTTTTTAGTTTCTGTAAAATGCTCAATACAGATACTTGCTTCCTAGCGAGGGAGCCGGTGTGACGAACATTGTCAAAATGGGGAAAACAAACGGTGGGGTGCTTCGCGGGAAGCTGGTCGCTGATTCAGTTATGGGAGCCTTGTCCGTCTGTAACCTGGCATGGTACGGGTACGGAAGCAGAAGTCGAAATCTATGTACGGCGGCTTAACCTTGTCAAAACAGACTACTTCCTCGCGGCTGTTAAACAGCAGCGTCAAGAGATTGTTTTCACGTGGCAGTATTCAGAATGCTCCGCCATATGGCGATTGCAAAAGGCGTAAGTTGTTTGTAAGCTAACCTATGACTTGGGTCCAATCAGTAGGTGTTGTGGAAATTTACAGAAGACGTCCGCATTCATTATATGGCAAGCAAGTGTGGAGATTAAGTCAACTTACACGCTTACAATCAACCGCTTGGCTTGACTAGCGTCAGAGGAAGATTTCTTTCAGAATAGGCGTGTCGATCGCTGGTGCTTTATCCTCAAGGAACTTGGCACGTTCGATCGCCGAGTTCCTCAACGGGCAACCGTTCACAGAGATGTCGTTTATCTGACTGTATGGTGCGGCAGATTATATCTGCTCTTATTGCATTGTATGGGGTAGATTGGTGATCGAAGAGCGCATCCATCGATACTACTGACTGCAGAAGCAAAGACACGACGTGGTCAAGCTTTGCCCAGAACAATGCTATTCGGTGATTCTGTAAGGTTCATCCCGTGAAAATATCAAGGCACTTTATGCACTACTGAGTTTGATTACGTGAAAGTAAGGTCACATAATTAGGGTTGAAATGCAGCGGAAGTTGACGGTATGAAGCACCCCTGAAAAACTAAATAAAAGACGGTGTTTTTCCTTTACCTCCACCTGATTCTTGCGTATTCTTGTGATTTTTGCTGCAACACTTTAACGGCAAAATGTTTTGTTTCAGTTCGCCAGGTGTGGATGATTGATACGAAGAATGAAACCGGGATCAATGCAACTTGTCATTCTGCCTACGAAGGTGTTTTCAAAGAGAAAGGCGACTCTGGGGAAAACACAAGATATTATATATACAATGAAACGATATGCAAATAAATAACTGAACTTTATGTCTGGTTTAATATTTAGGTACTGATTGACTGGCAACGAACTTCTCACAATCAAAAAAAAAGGAACTGCTTGGTGTATTACTAGCCTCAATGGAAGTTTCATGCAAATAAAACACGGTAGCTAATTTGATTATCTAATAATAAAGATGATAATAATAATAATAATAATAAAAATAATATTATTAATAATAATAAATTATTTTTAATAATAATATTCTCTTATTTCAGTTTAAAGAAATAGTGGAGCAAACGGGAAAAAAGCTTCAACAAGATGCTTGACTGGCCCTCAGCCCCATCGGAAGCCGTTGAGCAAACAGTTTTCGTGCAATGAAAAAAAAAAAACAATCATATACATAAAATGGTACATTAGCAAATGGAATAACAGAAACAAGACGCTCAAATATGTAAAAATATGTTACGCAACTCTTTAGGAGATAATGTTTCTAGATTTCTATTTTTTCTTCGAAAGTTGTTTAGAAGCTTGGGAATTAAATACCGAAGCATTTTCTGCCCATAATTTGACCTGCATGTTGGAACCTTCCAATATTCATTATAGCGGGTCAAGTAAACCGTATTCTTTTTTTCTAATGCAACTGTCTCGTTTAAAAGAACACTTTCTTTTTTGTTTTCATTCTTAATGGTGATTAGAAGTCTAATATCAGATAGCTTATGCATTTTTAATATTTGCAGATTACTAAACATGGTCTCAGAGTGAAAGTCATAAGGTGCGTTAAAGATGGCTCTTAACATAGATTTTTTTAAGCAGATAAATTTTATTTAGGTTGGATGCCATGGTTGTACCCCAGACAAGGTTACAATAAATAACTCAGGAGTGAGTAAAACAAAGCATGGTAAATAATTATTTTCACGCGAACTGGTAGAATTTGGCTGTGGCGATACGTTAAACCAACAACACGGGACAATTTGGAAACGAAATATTTGACATGGCTATCCTATGACATATTTTCAGAAAAACAAGACACCTAGTGTTTTAGAATTAGGCACGATCTCTATCGGTCTTGGGCTAAATAGTAAATACTATAAGCCTTGGCATAAAAGTGTTTTTTTTCGGACGAGAGAAAATAGTTTTTGCCTTTTCAGTGTTAATATTAAGTCAATTTTATTTTGCCCAAGCCGCCAACCTTGACAAAGTAAAATAAACAGCATCCAGAATTGCATCGATATTTGAAGAGGAAATAAATATACTAGTGGCGTCTGCATAAATTACAAATTTAGCAACAGGGTTTATATTCACAATATCGTTTATCTTTTGGTGTCGTGATTTTTGGCTCTAGGCAGCAAATATATCAAGCTTCTACTCCATCCATGTGATTTTCGTCTGGTTTCGCAAAAATAAAGGTCCGAAATTCTTTAATTACACAACTCCTGGACAGTCACCGTGGGTTTGGCTTTGCCCGGTATCGTTAGTAGAAAAGCCTAGCGCCTCAACAACCGCCAGGAGGCTCTGAAGGTGTATGTCCAGTCTCGCGCAATCTATCACAATAATATGTTTCACCGTTTCGTAGTGGCCCCGCACACCCTTCACGCGCTTTGAGGTCACAGAGATGTCAAACCGACGTCTGTAAGGTAATATTTGAAGGGCCCCGGCGCGTGCCTGGAACAATAAGCGGCTGCCCAGGCTGTTATCGTACAATTGTGCTTCCAAAACGATGTTGTTGTTGGGACATTCCATGCCAAACGTCCCAGACATTGCGCTCGACCCCTTCCGATTTCTAAAAAAAAATTCATGGCCTTTTGCCCCAATGTCCGTAGCCATGCCCTGAAATATTTTTGGCGAAAAAATTTTTTTGATGACGTGAGCGCGGTTTGAACTTTTAAAAACAGCGTGAAACTAGGCATCACTCAATAATTGATGAAAAATCAGCTTTTTAGTGAAACACCTAGCAATATTTTTTCTTAAATTTGCACGGCTTTCGGCTTACAATGTGGTTAAGCTTGTGAAGTTTTGTTTAACTTAAATATTTTTTAAAAAACAAAAAATAATTGAAAATTTTAACATTTTTGTTATTTTATTAAAAAATATCTAACTGCTGCCGGGACTCAATATAACTTTTTGCCGGCTGCCCTGCAGGTATATAATCTATAAAAAAAGTTTAAAACCGCTCAATAAAATATTTCGCAGTAAACAAAAATCCTGAAGTTGCAAAAAAGTGCGTTTTGACGCATAAACAGCTGTTTATTTCACCCTGAGGTGGTCCAAGTAAAAATACAAAATATGGTGGGTTTGGAAGAACAATCGATAATCTTTTGATTCTGAAAGTTTAATCAAAGTAATTTTTGTTTAAAGCGAGAAAACAATTTTTGAAGTTGTACTCTCGCACCACAACCCACGTCGCTTCTTAACGCCTCTTCGCCGCACAGCACGCCACCTGCGACGATAGCTGACGCGATTAGGTCCAAAGAAAGAACGGAGTTTTCTGCCGCTTACCCTTGTCCGTCTTTCCGGCTGCAAGGAAAGAAACGGCGGGTATCGTGTAATAATCGTTGGTGCCGCCAGCGCTTGTGTCCTTTGTACCCGAGGGCGGCTCGAAACGCGATGCCTAATACGGGCGCATCAGTTGACGTGGACTTCTCCTAAAAGGGAAACGCGATAATATCGCCGCGAAATCTAGCTGTCACGCATACTGCGGTGAAAAGCGGAACTATTCAGCGACGCAAGAATTTGCCGTTTCAAAGCCGATTTAAACACAAACGAGGCGTGAGCCTCCAACTGCGCCCGTTCGTTAACACCACATCGCGTCGTCGTATGAGATTGCCCGTTCACGGGGCTTTTGTGTTGCTGTCTACATCTGTCCTGACGTCGAGAAGAGGAGTGATTGCGATGTGTACGTAAGAAACAGCTAGCTTACTAGTGGATGCTCTTACCTGGCAGCGCTAAGCATTTGCTGATATCAAGACAGTGGAAAGTCCACAGGAGGACACAGCCGCGCAAAACGGTCAAAATAGGAAAAGCCATAAAGCAACAAGAGTAGAAAAAAAACATCTTCCCACCAAGATGTACCCGACAACTCGAGGTCCCGCTTTCTACCTGCGTGCGCACACCGTGACACCGTCGCACGCTTTGCCGGGCTCGACGGTGGCGGGCTGTGCAGAGAAGAGACGCAAGGAACGACGCCAGGTTGCGGTGCGAAAGCTCAACTTCAAAATGTTTTTTTCCTCTTTAGAACAAAATTACTTTAATTAAGCTTTCAAGAACAAAAGGAAATAAACTCTTTTGCAGAAGTCACCATGTTACGTATTTTTCTTTGGGCCACCTCAAGGCAGAATTGACGGCTCTTTAAACGGCAAAACGCAATTTTGCACAATTTGTTTTTCTGCAAGATATTTAGTTGTACGGCCTGAAACCTTTTTTGTGTACAGTATACCTACAGGGCTGTCAATAAGAGTATTTACAGTCGCATGCAGCAAAGCCATAGTTTGTAGCAAAACTAAAAATATGCTAAAATGCTCATATATTCCTTATTTTTTTAAAGCTGCTTCGAGCATACCAAATTCCATGACCATGATCCTTATTACATAGCAGTCCAAATACCGTAGGGGTTTTAGGCAAAAATATTCCAGTGTTCCGTAAAAAAAAAAAAAATCTTACTTTTCATCAATTATTGAATGAGTCGTTGTTCCACCCCCTTTTACTAGTTCGAACCGCCATCACCCCATGAAATTTGTTTTTCGTCAAAAAAATATGTTAGAGGCACCACAAACGTTACGGTGAAGAGCCATCAATTTTATTTTAGGAATCGGAGGTGGCCGTGGGACCTTTGACATGGCATGGAGAAGTCCACGTCGCCTGATGCCGCCCGTCGTTTACGCATCGCGTTTCGAGCCGCCCTCGGGTACAAAGGACACAACGGGCCTGCTATTGCTACGCGCTGGCGGCACCTACGATGATTACACGATACCCGCCGTTTCTTCCCTTGCAGCCGGAAAGACGGACAAGGGGAAGCGGCAGAAAACTCCGTTCTTTCTTTGGACCTAATCGCGTCAGCTATCGTCGCAGGTGGCGTGCCGTGCGGCGAAGAGGCGTTAAGAAGCGACGCCGGGTAGTGGTGCGAGAGCTCAACTTCAAAAATTGTTTTCTCGCTTTAAACAAAAATTACTTTGATTAAACTTTCAGAATCAAAAGATTATCGATTGTTCTTCCAAACCCACCATATTTTGTATTTTTACTTGGACCACCTCAGGGTGAAATAGACGGCTGTTTATGCGTCAAAACGCACTTTTTTGCAACTTCAGGATTTTTTTTACTGCGAGATATTTTATTGAGCGGTTTTAAACTTTTTTTATAGATTATATACCGGCAGGGCAGCCGGTAAAAAGTTATATTAAGTCCGGGAGCAGTTAGATATTTTTTAATAAAATAACAAAAATGTTAAAATTTTCAATTTTTTTTAGTTTTTTAAAAAATATTTAAATTAAACAAAACTTCACAAGCTTAACCACATTGTAAGTCGAAAGCCGTGCAAATATAAGAAAAAATATTGCTAGGTATTTCACTAAATAGCTGATTTTTCATCAATTATTGAGTGATGCCTAGTTTTACGCTGTTTTTAAAAGTTCAAACCGCGCTCACGTCATCAAAAAAATTTTTTCGCCAAAAATATTTCAGGGCATGGCTACGGACATTGGGGCAAAAGGCCATGAATTTTTTTTAGAAATCGGAAGGGGTCGAGCGCAATGTCTGGGACGTTTGGCATGGAATGACCCTGTTTTGTTTTGTTTTATTTTGTAGATGAAGTACACCCTGAACGCTGACTTGGTTTGTGCGTCTTGCAGTAAACGTCGGGACTCCTGGTCGCTGTTGACGCTTGAACTGGGTCCGAAAAGGAGCCGTACTTTTGTTCAAGTTTATAAAGACACTCCGGCCAGCGGGCCCGTAGTCCAGTAAAGTTAACATAGACAAACAACCTCTTGGCCCAACAGCAGCTCTCCACAAGAACGGCTCTGCGTTTGGAAGGGCTGGAGAAAGCTTTGCGCGCCAACAATCTCGGAGGCCATGAGCGAACCATGACCTCCGAGATTTTACGCGCTGGCTGCACTCCTCAGGCCTTTGCATTCGCCGGTAGAGGCTGTTACTGCGGAGCGCTTGGTGGCGCTTGCAACCAAACCAAGCTAAAGGAGCGGTGCAAGGATATTCCATTGGAATGTTTTTCACTTTACACGAGCTTACTGGCACTAGTGGGACTCAAGGATACTCGCACGCAACGCCACTGGCCGAGAAACTCCTTTGTTGCGGTGTAATTTCAAGGACAGAAGCGATCATTTTCATTCAATCTCTCCTTTGCAAAATTCGATGACGTAACGTGGGGATCGCGGTACCCTCCAGTGACGATATTTGAATGCGGCTCATAGATTGGACCCGAGCATTGCGTGGGCGCTCGATTTGGGCTCGTGATAATTACTAGCTCGAGAAGCATTCGGGTAGTGGCCCGTGTCCAATCGCTTCAACGACGACAATAGCCGAGCCATAACAATGTCTGGAACTCAGCGCGTGTCCTGTGCTTTGACAACCCCAGCGCGTGGCTATGATCATTATTGGCGGCATATAATCCATTCCAGGTCACGTGGCCGCTTGTTCTGGCTGCGAGTTGAGGGGGTGAACGCTGCTCGTTTTTCTTTAATTTGTTTCTGGGACTTCTATTGCGTGGGGTGAAAAACGAACGCGTGTTTCATAGGTCATCAACGTCAGGGATCCGTTCTAAGCGGTATTTGCGCAAAGTACAAAAATTGTTGCATCGCCCCTTTAAACAAAGCTAACCGAGCAATACAAAGAAATAGCCGCGAATTATCATCATCACCATCACCATCGGTCTACGGAAATTAGGAGCAGCGCGACATGTGCTCCCCGCCTCACGCCGCAACACACAGACCTTTCGCAAGGAAGAAGTTTATCGGAATTTAAACGTTATCTTTTCAAAGCGCGAAAGGTGTAGTAGAAATGTTCGTGAACGTAAGTGGTCCAGAAAGCTGTTCTCATGCATGACGACAAAAATATTTCTATGCCTGGCCCGCCGGCCCAGACAGTATCTGCTGGGGACAAATATAGATTCGTACTAAATCTTGCATTGTAAAGTACAATCCAGCGAAACAGCGCGAATACCGGAGCAGCGAATAAAAATTACGCATCAACAGAGATTGACATTACCTGTCTCTATTCTGATAATGAGAACAACGAAAATGCAAGTCTCATGCCGCGGGCTCACACTTGACCGCGTGCTTCGAGGCGATTCTATTTCCGTTTCTGGTTTGGTTACAAGCGCCGCAGGCGGAGATCTGGAGAACTAGACCGGCTCGCTTTTTCTGCTGGGCAGCCGAGCGTTTAAACAGGCCGGAGCAGAGCGCGCGAAAACTCTCGGAGGCCATGACCGAACTCTCATAAATGGCGCCGCAGCTACTAGATGGCGTGCACTCTTGAAAGTTAGGGACAGACAGACATGTAGGGTGCCTACATGTCTGTCTGTCTCAAGGTGAAGCATAGCCTCCTCTATACTCACAAAGCCTGGCAGTTCGGTGACGGAGCCATGGAGTCCCCGGTCGCAGATTTGGAGCGCGAGGATCTGGTAGCAGAGAGCATTTGTGGTATTCAGCGTAAAGCTTTTGCAGCGGCGAGGATCCGATACAGGGGTTTCGAACCCGACGAAAAAGAAGCGGTAGCGCGAAGAACGCAAGGAGCACGAGCTTCCATCGCTCGGGGGCACGGTGGAAGAAACATTTAGATAATAGACAGTTTTAGTGGATCGTACGCTAAAGCCTTGCGTACGCAATAAAATTGCGGGTCGGGAGTGCGCGTGCGCAGAACGCAATAGAAGAGCTAGCGTATTGCGTACGCACGCAACGCTGGGGATTTTGCGTGGCGGGCTAGCGGACTCTGTGGGACGCTCTCGAGAGATCTCGGACCCAACGAGAGCGCCAGTTTCAAGATGGCGGTTACCCTGACTGGCGCAGCAAGGGCGACGTGGTGTTTTCGAAGTTCCGAGCGCTTCACTCGCACGGTGTTAGATAGCGCCCAAGTATAGGGTGCCTCCCAAACCGACCGCTCCGGTTGTTCCTTACAGCGGTGGTCCCGCATTCTTTCGCTCATCGCTTCTTGTTGTACGCAGGTTGTAAGAAACACATTTAGGTGATAACACTCTGTCCGACGCGGCGGCCACATTGTGTTCGGTGCACCAAGCGCACTTCACTGGCACGGGGATAGATGGCGCCCAAGGATGGGTTTCCTCCAAAACCGACCGCTCCGGTTGCTTCTCCCAGCGGTGGTCCCGCATTCCTCTTGTAGTACCTCACCGCCGCCACGCCAACACCAAGTTGCCAGAGTCTGTAGATCTGTGTTCTCTTCCTTCTTCTTCTTCTTCTTCTTCTTCTTCTTCTTCGGGTTAACGCTCACCTTCGTGCACGATGGTGGCACCTGTGATTGACACAGCACCAAATCAAAACACGAGGCCAGCCACTGGCCGCACACCACCACCACACAACCACACCGCGAAAAAGGCGAGCACGCTACGCCGCCGACGCCGCGTGGCCGCCGAGGAGGGACGTCATACCTCAGCGCCCTCCGCGGCGCCGCGAAACTAACTACACCTGGTTCGAGGCTAGCTCCGAACACGATCTGGTCGTTCGCTCCCCGCGGGAAGAGCGGCCAGAGTCATCACCAAAATGTGTTTCTTCCACCGTACTCAGGAGAAGTGTGTTTCGGCGTCTCGCAGCAGCGGGACGCCCGTTACATGTCTCTCCCCTCATCCGTTGTCTGCCGCACTACCTTTTCACTTTCGGCGGCCGCGTCTCGTGGCGATGTGCCAGGCTTTGTCATACGGTTGATAGCTGGGCTAGTTGGTAATTGTTGTACATAATGGAATAAAACAGCGAAAAAAGATACAAAATGGAACAGACAAACTGGACAGGACAGAGCGCTGACTCGCAACTAAAGCTTCTTTACTGAAAGAAAATGAGAAAGAAAACACACGTTGCTCCACGCAATCACACGCGCACCTTTCACCCATGGTAGCTGACTACGGCACGCGCTGGACCCTCATTGTCAACTTCAGGGATTCCAGCTCCTTGCCAGACAACGCCACTGATGTAAAGCCCCTCTATCCTGGGAAAAGTGGCGCCATTCATTGTTGTAGAAATGCTCGAGGCACGTGCCGCGCGCCACATCTGGGAAATTCATGGCGTCTGAAATCTAGCTCAGTGCTGCGCTGGGCCGCCGTGATCTTCCCAAGGGCTGCACATGCCTCGTGCATCGACGCACCTTGCGCTACTTTTACACTGATGCTGCGCTATTACATATTTCTTCTCTACTCTGGATGTGGAAGGCCTCCAGCACCTCGCGTGTCATTTTGTCCCTGTGTCATTCCAGATGGTGGCGGCACTTTTAGACGTGGCCACGTCTGAAAGTAGTGTCGTTGGATAGCCAGCCTTCCTCAGTCCGTCAGTCTGTATCTTGAAGCTGTCCCCCAGAATGTGGAGGCACAATTTTTTGAGCACTGAGCTCAAACACGATAGAATGATGCCCTTCTTCACAACTTTCGAGTGGGCCGACCTCTAGTCGAGGATGTCTTTCTTGGATCGTGGACGGTAAGTCCAGCAGACACGCGAGTTTCCTAGGCACAGAGAAAGGTCCAGGTACTGGATTACTCCTCCTTTTGGGACCTCAAAGGTAAACGTAAGGCCTACCACACACGTCTCAAATATCGCCACCACTTTGTCGACCAGCGTTTCGAAAAGTCCAGCTCTTCTGAAAAACACAAAAAAGTCGTCTACATAGCGGATTATCTTTATAACGTTCGTGCCGCCCAGCTTTCTTTCAATGGCACAGTCCCCGTCACCTAGGTAGATGTCACTTAAAACGGGGGCTGAGCATAAGCCAATACACACACCCGACTTTTGCTGGTAGCACCCTTCCCGCCACCCGACTACAAATGACTGCAAATAGAATAACAATAATTCAAAAAAAAACTTTCCAGGGATACTCCACTAGAACTACTGAAAGCCAGCTCCCCATTAGCCTCAATGCACCCTCTCACTGATTCCAGCAGTCTGTCGTGCGGCAAGGAGTAAAAAAGATCTTCCGCGTCTATACTGCAAGCATCCCTAACTCCGGACCCCCTGCCTGGAGGTGCTCCACAAGCTCCAAAGAATTGAAAACCCCAAAAAGGGTCCTTGATATTCAATGATGACAGCTGTTTTTGTAGGTAGGAGGCCAATTGCCCTTGCCACAATCCCTTTTCCGTGACAATGGCTCGAAAAGGGTACCCTTCTTTATACGTTTTGGCGCTGAGAAACACTTTCAGATGTACAGTCTCCGCCTTTACTACTCTCCCCGCCAGCTGGGTTAAGGCTAGGCGATTACGAAGTCATTTTGCCCTGTATCGAATTCTCTTCAGATCCACACTGACCGGTCTGAAATTTTTGTCAATGGCCGCGTTTGCCTTATCATTGAACATGCCCTTTGGTAACACATCAAATTGTCCCTCTTTGTCTGATAACATGACACGTGGTTCATTATCTACCAGAAAATTCGCCAAAATGGTAATTGGACAAACATTTCCTCTTCTTGGTGGTTGAAGGACGTCCACAGAATCAGAGACGCACCTTGGCCTGTCCCCTTCCACTGCCTTTTCTGCTACGTTCTTAGCCAGTGTCACCAACACGGGAGGGCTTAGGATCGACTCCAAGCAGAACTTCGGACCCAGCTCTAACGGCTTGCCAATTTCTGGAGGAATCTCGGCATCTCCCAACGTTGTGTATCCGCCCGTCGACGGATTCATCCGGTCTTTTTCTTTGAAAGTTGCGGCCAGATTCGCTGTCACAGGAACTCCGTGGTGTCCCTCGCTCTCTTTCTCATCTCACGGTAGAACCTCCCTCCGTTGATGGTCAGGATTTTCCTTTGCAGAGGCACAGGCTACTCTCAGGCAGTCTCGGAGGAACTTCTCCTGACGCCCGCCAGTATTTAGATTTAAAACACGACACACCCTTTTTGCGTGTCCTTCCAATGCAGCTAGCAGGCCGAAAATTCCTTTCAGTTCCACTGGATACGTACCACGTCAAATGTGCCAAGAAGATACCCTTGCACTACACACACACTGGGCTATTAGGGTAATGAGTACGCAAGGATTAGAAAAAGGAACACAAGAGCTGACAAGAAAAGGGCCCGATGCAAAAGAAATAAACTGTCTGGCGTTGTCTGGCAAGGAGCTGGAATTCCTGAAGTTGACAATGAGGGTCCAGCGCGTGCCGTAGTCAACTACCGGGGGTGAAAGGTGCGCGTGCGATTGCGTGGAGCAACGCGTGTTTTTCTTTCATTTTCTTTGGGTGAAGAAGCTTTAGTCGCGAGTCAGCGCTTTAATTGTCCTGTCCGGTTTGTCTCTTCCTTTTGTGTCTTTTGCGCTGTTTTATTCCAATATGTAC
>JAZHYW010068179.1:0-60127 GCA_037355805.1 Ixodes ricinus
AAACTTAGTAATATTCGTAAGATATTCGTTTCATTTTACGTCTGGTTGAAGCGAATGCTACGAGCTATCGGAGCCAATCCAAGGCCGTGTAAAGTCATGTGACCTCGGAGAAAGGGCACAGTGATGCGCGGAGAGCGTATCGCGGGCTACGTCCACAGAGCGGGATCCGCTGGAATGGCTGGTGGTGTTCGCGGCGGCCGGACATAAGATGAAACGGAGCATTGTCTCAAGTTTTCATTCTTCAATCACTGTCAATTTAGGTGCAGTTGGGAAATCTGCGCAAAAAAGTATAACACTGAATAAACTTTTAACGCGACATCAACAACAAAGTTTTTATGTCGAATAGTAATGGAAGGATATAAGTGTTAAAACACAGTTTAGCTGATATCTATAGTCAGTAATAGCTTAAGAGTTCAGGGGAAGCTCCTCCCACCTATTTTTCTGTTGGCAGAGCGAACGCTGGACAGGAAGCAACCAGTGGTGTACCAACTTGTTTTTGAGTGGGGGGGGGGGCGAAGGCCAACCGCCCCCCCCCCCCCCCCCCCGAGCCGGGGGCGGTGCCCTTGGTATCCCTCGGCGCCTCCGGCCAGTGTTTGCCCTGCCCAGTGGCGACTGTTTCAGGGGGGGGGGGGCAAAACACATGCCTTGCCCCCCCACCCTGAAAACGGGGGAGGGGGGGCAAGCACGCCCCGTTCCCCCCCCCCGCCCCCGGTTGGTACGCCCATGGAAGCAACCTACTCTCCAGTTTCCGCTCTGCTGGAGTGCAAAGAGTTGGGAGGAGTTTACTCTGAACTAAACGGACGTTCGAATCCGCAAACTCTACCCGTTATTGTATTTATAGTGATTTTAGAGTCTGAGTTTATATAGTTAAAAACAGTTTTATGTACGTTTATCTCTACTGTCACCCGCCTTCTCATATTCGATCAAACTTCACTACAGTAAAAGGGAACCCTATTTGCTTTTGTTTTTGCATTTCACTTTGTCTTCGTGTAATTAAAAAAAGCTGAAACACTCCTTGAAAAAAAAAAGTTAGAGGCGAATTCGGCGAGTTTTTAGCGCGTGAATTTGAATATCACGCTCGTTTTCCCCGAAGATGTAACTCTTCTTCCTCTTCGCCTCTCTAGGCTATTAAGAGCTCCTGGGTTCCAGCTGTTTTTTTTTATGTGGACACTGTTTTATTTTCATTTTTATACTAAAAAACGTGCAAAATGTGTCAAACAAAATTTCAACTTACTTCACAAAAGAGAAAGAGTGTATTCATTTTGTTTAGTGAAAACATTGAAGTTGCACAATCGCCACATTGACTCCAGGCTGGTGGA
Source organism: Ixodes ricinus (assembly GCA_037355805.1). Taxonomy (NCBI): domain Eukaryota; kingdom Metazoa; phylum Arthropoda; class Arachnida; order Ixodida; family Ixodidae; genus Ixodes; species Ixodes ricinus. The sequence continues at coordinate 1,320 of JAZHYW010068179.1, forward strand.
GCATTTTGAGGTCAACAACAGTAAGTGGTACGAAAACATTTTATTAAACCAGAATCATATATACGCGAATTATTTTAGAAGCTCTGTATGTATTATAAAAAAGACACAAAAATAAATGAATATAATGTTCGGCATATCATACGATTCGTAATAGATTTTAGTGGACCCAAGTTAACAAAAACTTTCCACAGGGAACATGATGAATGATCCATTCACTTTCACGCCAACTCGGGCACGGGAAGTGGTGGCGAAATAAATAAGATATCATTATTATTACCAGCCATAAAAGCATTATACGATTGCGAACCCCACACCGGATAAAACCAACAAATTCCCAATTGTAAAAGAGTGAGAGAGTGCAAGCGATCTGGTTCGGAAACGACATGCTTGTTAGCTCTAAGAGAGGAAAAGAAATAAACGGACGAAGACAACAGGATCTTGTTGTCATCGTCTCTTTTTTCTCTATCTCAGGGTCTACAAATATGTCCTACATTCCCAATTCTCGGCTAATAGAGAACTCACGAATTGGCATAGCACGATAGTATTTCCAAAACACACGATAGCAATTCCATGAATTGCTATCGTGTGTCTACAGCAGTTCACGCACCCCACAGTACTTTTTATCTGAAACAAATAACCGGCAGAAATATGACAGATTTCACATGCAAAAGTAAAGTTAACTGTCGTGAGAAATGTATTTGAAATAGGAGCGTCATATTTCCTATACAGATTAGTGTTCAATGCATTACCAAACCATTTTTAAATTACCCAGGTGTTCAGCTTACTTTACTCATAGTTTTTAAGCAACCTTTAGACTATATACAAGTAAGACTAGAAATTTGGAGGGGATGACTGTCTAGTGCACCGAGCAAGCTAATGCTCGCTCGAAGTGAGACTAAATGAGCCAGTTTTACAAGGGTATTCTAACTACAGTATTATTATAAGCGAATTAAGTAATACTGATCAAAAGAAGAAGCTGTAATTCATATTGGAAATTGAATTATTGTGTTCTAACTTTAAACTTTCAAAACACGAATATAAATTTACATTTGTGGTATATCAGGAGAATATATCCTTAAACACACGTTTATAACACCTTCATGTGTTAGTCTCTACATTTCGCAACAAAATATAAATTAATCATGTTTGCCTGCCTGTTTACCATCCTCGATTAGATTGCACAGTGCCTCATCTTCAAGGCATCAATAGCAGTGCCATTACATAATTCTAAAAAAAAAACTAAGGAGTGTCAATAATCTGGAATTTAAAAAAAAATCAAAAACGACAAAAAATATATCTTTGCAGGGACTCTAAAGCTGTTCCTGCAGCCGTGGCATACTTGGTGTTGAGGCAGTAATAAGGAGAATGAAGCTCCTCTACCACATGCAGGAAGCTCTAATTTTATATCACCAGTTGGCGGTCCACATACAACAGGTATCTGCACTCGGAAAGCGCCTGTCCTTAAAAACAAAGTCAAGAGATTACAAGAGAAAACTACTTATATTAAGATGAGAACATCTATCCAGCCCTGAAACCGTGTCTCTCCCCTAGTACACCAATGTACTGCAACAAGCAGGACGCACATAATGCTTTATCTGTTACAAGGGTGTGACTTCTCTGCTGTAGACTATAGCCCGGTGAGAAACGCACTTCATGGAGTTCGATGAGGGTCCCAAACAAACTTCGAACAATGAGAGATAACTATTGCAAGAGTTCCGAGTACTCCACAAGTTTGATAAGAAGGTTCAATCAAAGAGTATAATACTCATATCGATCAAGAATTTTTTTAAAAAATTTCTACAATCATATAGTGATAATTCGGCAGTATAACGGACACCGAGGTATTGTTTGAGCCATTAAGAAAAAAATGTTTTGGAGCACTGGGCAGCATAATCGCATCACTTCAAGTGAACGAAGTTGTATCAATTTTTATGCTGAGAAAACACCAAAAGGGTGGCCTCTATCATGAGTTCTCAAATTGGGTTTCTAAAAATGCGAAGCTTGATCGAGCTCCCAAATTCCCTTGAGCCGTCTTTGCACCCTAGTACACTCCCAGTGAAAAAAGCCCTATTTTAAAAGATCCAGAATTATTGCATTGATGCATAACTACGAGGCAAACACTACTCAGTATGTGCTTTTATATTTAGAAGGTATTTATGTGTTCGCAATGCTTTGTTGCACCACTGCCAAGAGAAGTAGAAGTTACTAGGCTGACATTCAAATGAGATTCGTGTTTCTCGAGATCGTAATGTTTGAGAACCCCTGGCCTAAAATATCGTTTAACCAAAAAGACGGTTTCAAACACTTATCACGCTTGAAAGTGGTATAAACTTAAAAAAGAGTTACCAACAGACAGTGATGCATTTATGTAATTTTAACCATCTAACGTCAACCGTATCATGCGCGCTACGACTTTTCAAATTAAAATAAGGTTCGGTTTGCATTTTTAACCCACCAACACCCAGTGTGTCGCGGATGATACATATCTCCCATGTTTTCGCGTCTTTGTTGTTCGAGTATTGCCCACAACGCTGCTCCACGACGCATTTAAAAATGGCGGAGCCTAGCTGCAGCAAGGAAGCGATTATAACGAAAAATTTCTAAGGCCGTTCTTCAAAAAAAAAAAAAAGGTAGGAAAATGAAATAACCGTGAGAGCGCAGGCGAGCTGGTGTAACATTACCATTTCTTTAAATTACCCGAGACTGGGGCGAGAAAACTAAGAAGCATCAAAACGTGGAAGAGAAAGGCCTTTGCCTTTCTCTTCCACGTTTTGATGCTTCTTAGTTTTCTCGCCCCAGTCTCGAGTAATTTAAAGAAATGGTGGGAAAATCGTTTTTTTTGTGTGTGTGTGCTTTGTAAAGCGAAACTGTCCCAAAAGCCTCTGTACCACTTTTATCTGTGTTAATCTCCAGGTAGTGAGAAAAAACATAATATTTCTTGCGTATCAGAAGTGCTACTTTGGGCATTCCATATAGTCACCGACGTTCGTATCAGATATGCTACGAGTAATACTTTGGCGCCACTACATGAACTGTGAATTATTTTGTTTGCAGCCCAGTCACCCAGATACATTCTCAGCTGCATGACATCCGGAGAAGAGAGTGACTTTGGAGATTTAAGTGACGATGGTTATACTGAATATGTTTTAGACGCTAGAAGTCTCCCCCTGATCCTGCCTTGTCTTCTGAAGATGACTCTTCCGAGGATGAAATGGACGGTAGCAACGGCTCAGACTGCGGCACAGGCTCCACTGACAGAGACCATTGGAGGAAGAACCTGCTGGACTGTGCCATTTCAATGTTCGGCGAAGCTGTTACTATGCCAGTGACGGTTGCACCCGCTCTGACCTACTTCAGGAAGTTTATGAGTAAGAAAATGATCGCATCCCTCGGTGAAGAGGCTGACCGGTACAGTGCCCAGTCTACTGGACATTCACTGAACATCACAGAGGCTGAACTGGAGCAGTACATTGGGATATACCTGATGATGGGACTTGTGCTAATGCCCAGCGTGCGATGTTACTGGAAAAATGGGAGCAGGTTTGCCGTGGTTGATGACGTGACGCCGCGGAACAGATTTGAGAAACTGATGAGGCTGATACACTTCACTGACAACCGTCAAGCGACATTTGACGCAAAACGTGACGAAACTTGGAAAATCCAAACGTAGTACAATTTACTACAAGAAAACCTCCTGTCGGTCGAGTAAGAATAGTTAAGCAGTGTGAACACAATTATGATTTCCTTCACTGGGATGTTCCCCATGAAGCAATACATGCCTGCGAAATCCAACCACTTGGGCATAAAGTTTGCAGCTTTTAACTCCGATTCCCTCCGACCCTGTCCCCGGATGAAAATGACACAGCAATCCTTCGCTCTCGGCAAAAGGGTTTATTCACTCACTTATTTCCTGGGGGTTTCGGGATCGGGGAACGGTCATCAGCGAGGCCGGGGGGAAGTCCACTGCCACTGCAGCTGCTCCTAGTCCCAGCGGTGGCCGTCCACACAGCGTCATGGGGACGTCGTCGTCCAAAGTCGCTGTCCGGTCCGTCCGTCAAGTCCGCAGCTCAACGTTGCGCCCCCACTCCGCCGATTTCCTCGCCAGCGTCTTCCTCCTCTCCCGTCACCGCTGCGCGCTCCTTGCTGTCCGCCGTTGGAGAGAGCCTCCCTTTGTCCCGCGTCCCCGTTTCAAGCCTTGGCCCCTTTGTTCTGAGAAGCCAGTCGCGTGACGTCAGTTGGCTTAGGGGAGTGGAGTAGCCGGATCTTGTGGTGCGTGAGGCCATCGAAGCCGCCCGAGGCATGACGCATCTCGGAGGCATGGCGCGTTAAGCTTCTGCCGGGCCCACGACGAAGTCCGAATGGCTGGAATCTGGGGCCCGGAGGGTTATCGCGGAGGAGGGCAGCCAGATCTCCAGAAGTTGGGGGGTCACGCTGGCCCGTCTGGTTTTCTGTGTCAGTTCGACGTCTACCAAGGCCATACGGAACAACACTACCAGTTTGAGTTGGGTGGTGCTGTCACTTTAAGATATGCGAGTTTCTGACACAGCGGAAAGATTACAAAGTAGCTCCCGACCATTACCTCACCAGCTTAGACCTTGTGACCGCGTTGTCAAAAAATCAGAAAAAATCGGCCAAAGGACTGCCGACTAAAGTCTGAAAACAACCTGAAGAAGGAGCGACGTGGTGCGTTCGGTTATGTGGTCGACAATATAAAGAATATATCAGTAGTAAGGTGGTACGATAATAGAGCCGTGACGCTTGTCTCCAACTATGTGTCCGCTGAACCAATCGGAACTTTGTGAAGACGGGATAACAAGGAAAAATGTTCATCCTAGTACCACAGCCAGGAATTGTGGCGACATACAACCACTTCATGGGAGGTTTGGATCTCCTCAACTACTTGATCGAACTTTACAAGTTCCCCATAAAATCTCGGAGATTGTATCTGTACCTATTTTATCACACTCTGATGATCGCACCAGTAAACGATTAAATTCTGTACCAGCGGCATTGCTCCCAGTTGAATGAGGAGCCTGTCAACCTCTGGCGATTTCAGGCAAGCGTCGCGGAGACCCTTCTCGCGGCTGGGAAAAAAACAGTCGGGAGGCCAACGTCTTCAGTGAACCCGCCTGTAGAGAAGCGCAAAGTCGGTGGAAGTGCTCCCCAGGATGACATGCGTCTGAATGTAGTCGGTCACGTGCACATCTGGGGCAGCAGCAGGCTGCGATGCAAGTATTGTCCTCCAGCGCAGGATGGCTTTTCCTAGACCTACTGTTGCAAGTGTTATGTAAACCTATGCTACAAGAAATATTGCAATTACTTTGTTGCCTACCACATGTGAAAATGTAATTTTGGTTTTGGCAGTAATGTCCGCAGTATCATTGATGACACGAGCTGTATCATTATAAAATAATATGCAAATAAAAAAACTTGCTCTCGGTAAACTGGGCACGTAATTTGAGTATGAAACCATCATTACTGATTTTTTCAATATTTCACAGATCTCTGGACATTAGAGGGTTAAATATGCAAAATAAGACGCATATATGCATCTTATTTTGCCGTAGTTACCGGAATGTCGGCGGATTTTTACTGGAATGTCACCGGTTGGTTTACAGGAATGTTACCGGCTTTTTACCCGAATGTCACCGGATTTCTACCGGAAGTTTATTTCCAGTAAAAATCTATTTTACTGGATTATGGGACTCTTTTCGCTTCCAGTAAAGCCACAATTTACCAGAAGATCACCATATAATAATATCTTTATTATCTTCGAAAAAATACATGTGTGCGTGCTGGCCCACGAAAGCAAAGATGCTTGTATGTGAGACCAGGCAGCCAATAAAATACCGTGACACAGTGAACACTAGAGAAACAAAACAAACAAACAACAATAACGTAGGAATGTGGGCAACGAATACGCACTAAGTAATTATATAATCATTATTGCGCGAGCGTGAGGCACCATTCTCTTACATTCCGTTTTACCGCACGAAAGGATGATATGTTCAGCAAAGACTCTGGCAAACTGTTGAAGATTGGCCGGAATTCATAGTGTTTTTTCTTTCTTTTTTCGGAAGTCAACGGAAGCCATTTAGGAGGAAGCCTGTGAACCGTGGTTGGTGCATGTTTACCAGATGCTGGACGATTCGGTAACAATAAAAGTGGTTAGTCCACAGAGACCTGAAGGTTCTATGTATCTATTTAACCGGGTCGATACCAGTGAAACAATTTGCACAGCTGTAGACAAAAGCAATCAGACCAAATAGGAACAACCGAGTTCTTTGTCGCAAAAGATATCTTTCAAGGTACTTACAATGCCGCTGGGTAAATTCCTAGACGTACGGTAATAAAACCGCGCAGGTGCACCACACGGACACACACACGTATGATCTCAGTAGCACGTTTAGCGAAAACCACGAACGCGCGAAACGAACATCCGCCGCCGTTGAGAAATCACGGGCACAGATCACGATGTCGTCCCTGATGTCGTCGCCGCGGGTGCAGCAGGTGTCAGTAGCACGCTTAGCGAAAACCACGAACGCGCGAAACGAACATCCGCCGCCGTTGAGAAATCCCGGGCACACTCACGATGTCGTCCCTGATGCCGCCGCCGCGGGTGCACCATGGCGTCAGTAGCACGCTTAGCGAAAACCACGACCGCGCGGAACGAACATCCGCCGCCGTTGAGAAATCCCGGGCACACTCACGATGTCGTCCCTGATGCCGCCGCCGCGGGTGCACCAGGCGTCAGTAGCACGCTTAGCGAAAACCACGAACGCGCGAAACGAACATCCGCCGACGTTGAGAAATCTTGGGCACAGTTTTTTCGCTCGCTGGATGCTTCTGAAGCCGGACGGACAAAGAGGCGTAAGAAACAGGTCACTGAAAGATATTTTCTTTTCATCTGCACACCCAGCTGCTCTGGAAGATACAGGTCGCACACATGGAACGAGAATCCGAGACTGAGCGTTCGTTCCTGGCCGGCCGTTGCTCGTTGACGGACAAAGAAGCCGGTTTTCTTAAAAAAAAATAAAAAAGTCAGCAAAACGATTTTCTCGCATTTTCCCCACGACCCAATGCGAGGGAGAGAGGGTGCGTGGGGACTCGTCCTTGGTGCGAGGCACCAAGGACGCCCAGTCCCCGGCTCGCCTCGGCTTCCCCTCCCCTCGTGTCGGCTTTGAGTGAAGTTCGGTAAACAGGGAAGCGAGTCACCCGTTTCGGGTAAGATTAAAACCGGGTCGTCTGGGAATCGAAAGTGGCTGGCGGTGACATTCCAGCGAAATCTGGAAACCCGATGCCGATGAAATTACAGCAAAATCTGTTTGCCGGCAAATAATCTCGCACAGACTGCAGGTAAACTGGTTTCGAATGAAAACGGGTGAAAGTGCCCACCTTTTTGGATCGTCAAAACAGTTCGCTGCACGCACTTCTTGAGGGTTGCAACGTCGTCCCGAGCTAAAACTCGCACTCACGAGAATGCCGCCCGAGTGGTCTCGTACCTGCTCTGCCCCGACTTTTGCCTGTCGCAAATAGCAAGTTGCCGGTGATCGCTGCTCACCTTTTGGATCGTCAAAACAGTTCGCTGCACGCACTTCTTGCAGGATTGCAACGTCGTCTCGAGCTAAAACACGCACTCACGAGAATGCCACTGCATTGGCGGCCACCATTACAAACTCAGCTAGTCCCCCTGCTCGTCTTGGCTTCCTTGCCTTTAGCCGTTCCCCTTTCGTCGGCTACCAGTGAAGTTCGGTGTCTGGCAAACGAGAGTGGCTTCCGGTAGGATTCCAGCGACGGGTAATCGAAAATGGTTCTGGCAAAACTTTCAGCGAAAGTATCTTCCGGTAATATTTCCACCACAGACTGGTAAACGACGCTGGTTTCTGGTGAAAATGAGTGGAAATTAACCCGTTTCCACTGAATGTCACGGGAAGTTTTTGCCGGATTTTAACCGAGAGTGGCTCCGGTAAAACGTACACCGGAATCTGGTAACTGAAAGTGGCGGCCGGTAATATTTCCACCATAAAAACTGGTAAACTACGCTGGTTTCTGGTGAAAATGAGTGGAAATTAACCCGTTTCCACCGAATGTCACTGGAAGTTTTTGCCGGATTTTTTCAATAGGGTAGTCAGCTGGATAAGTGCTCAATTATCCTTTCATCAAACCGTCAACCAGTGTGTCCCAATTCCCTAGTTACGTTTTGTTTTCACTAAATTTAAGGTTCACGTAAAAAAATTTGTTTCCCATTTTCAAGTATCCTAAATTTTTCAATTACTAAGCGCACTATTTTCGAAATTTTATTTGCAATTCACTTAATGATGCGTTACTCATGCAACCATCCAATACGAGTGGCCATCATGGGAACCAAAGTGTGTCAACTTAAGTTTTCAAACATGAAGAACATTCAGAACTACTTACAAACCGAGGATAGAAAGAACGAAGTTTACACGCCGCTCTGTATCAGGTCTAATGTCTAAAGATAACAAAACTGAAGCTCTATAATTTTTTACTGAATGTATAAATCATCGTATCCAAGTTAATGTGCCGGAACTTAACTATTCAGGTTTAAGACAGCGCTTCCCAAGTTTAAATAGCCACAGCAGGGCAACCACATTTTCATGTGGTGAACTTCTAAGCAATGCAGGAGCGTGTCACCATATAGGCTTTCTTCATTGCCAAAGCCTATGTTGATCATATGCCCTGATCCTCCAACTTAAGTCGCATTGTTGAATTTCCGCCAATTCACTCATGGAGCAAGCATGCTAGCTTTTGTTGTTAATACTCTTACGAATCCCTGCTGAACAGTTTGGTACCCACCACTTACCAATCATGCAAGAATCCATGTTACCAAGTGTCGTTTGTGTCTGTTCACTTGGTGCCTACTAAAGTCACTGGATCCTGGGAAAGTAGCGCCATTGCCTTCCCTACCTGCTAGCCGGACACAAACGGATACTAACATACAGACAACCCAAACCTCGCAGGGCGATTGGCTAATCGGTCCACGTTTCCATGGGAATCGCCATCTTGGTCCATTTAAATCTTCGAAGCTTCCAGGGGGTCGTTCTAAACCAGTCGCGTCAAGATCACCATGGAGCACCATCGTACTGGAAGCGTTCCTCACCAATATAAAAGTCTTTGGCACTTTGTATGCGATCAACTTATTAATCATGGCCATCTCCATGGATCTCTTACAATTATATTGTTCTTCTAGAGTATTTCAAGACAGTAAACTTATTTTTCAATGCCTCCAAGCACCGACACAACATCTGGTGGTGCTACGAAAGTGAACGCTTGTTTCGCCGGTGTGTGGTTAGCAAACTCTTGGTATACAAAAAACGGCTCGATAAAGCTACCCGTCACCAGAGAATCTAGATCGGCTCACCAAGATCGGAGGGGTCAAGGAGAAATTGCTCATTTCACGGACCAAGATGGCGACCACATGGGGAGCTTGGCGTTACTTTCCCAGGATCCAGTGACTTTAGTGCCTACATGTCTGATTCAAGAAATTAGAGTAAAGACGCAGGCGAGCTGGTGGCGAATCATAGTAGAAAAGCCCAGTAACAAGGAGCTAAAGGACAGAACAACACCATCTCAGAACGAACACAACAATGATATAATTTGTCACAGTCTTCCTTCTTCTCTTCACATCCCTTGTCATCTGTAGGCGCCACATTTGAAGGTATCAAGAAAAAGGACACGTGCACGACTGCAGTCTTAAGCGTCCGGTGAATACATCACCGCTAGATTAACAAAAACGGCGGTGTCTTATCGTCCAAAACAAACCATTAGCTCCCAAACAACGGCTTCGTACAATTTTGTGATAAACATAAATAAAGAAATTTATAAGAAATCATCCCATTGGACAAAGAAAATTAGACAAGAGAGACAAGAACGTCTGTGTCTCCTCATCCAAAGTCAAAGAGGGCCTACTAATACAATGTTCGGCACTGGTAATCCTAATGGCGAATTCGGGTGGTCAATCGCCGGCGAAACCGAGCCGGCGGAACCGGCAACCAGAAACGCGGCGGCGGCACACCACGTGACCCTCGCCACCCGAACACGAAACGCCAGACGGTGGCAGTTTACTTCGCCTCTTGCCCGCTCGACACCGCTAGCGAGAGACTGTCGCCGCCGCCACCCATGTGACGGCGGCGAGTCAACCGCTGGATTGACTCCGAGTGGTTGCTGCTGTAAGTGGCTTCCAGACTCAGTTTCGCTCTTGCGTTCATTTTTTCTCACGACCTTCTCTCCCATTCCGGAAGTGACGACACCGGATACAGTGTGGCGCCCACTCGCCCGGCCGTTTGGAGCTCGGGCGGAAAAAGCGCCGGAAAGTTGCCGGTGCTTGCCGAAGAACCACCACCCGAACGGTGCGCGCCGGCCGGAAACTGACCACGCGAACATCTTGCCGGCTTTCCGGCAAAATAAGTGTCTCCTTAATAACCCTCTTCAAGGGATCTTTTTTTTGCTAACAACAGTCGTCTTAGCCCAGTCAGGGTAATAATTATTGCACTCACTAACATGGTTTACAATTTCAGAATTTTGATATTGTAGAGCATTTTAGTGAATGCAATAATTGTTACCCTGACTGGGTTGAGACGACTGTTGTTAGCAAAGAAAAAGATCCATTTAAGAGGGTTATTAAGAAGACACTTAGGATTACCAGCGCCGGAAATTGTATTAGTAGGCCCTCTTTGACTTTGAATGAGGAGACACAGACGTTCTTGTCTCTCCAGTCTATTTTCTTTGTCCAGTGGGATGATTTCTTATAATTCTCCTTTTTATTTTTGTTTATCACGAAATTGTACCAAACCGTTGTTTCGGAGCTAATGGTTTGTTTTGGACGATGAGACACCGCCGTTTTTGTTGGTCTAGTGGTGATGTATTTACCAGACGCTTAGGACTGCAGTCGTGCACGTGTCCTTTTGCTTGATACCTTCATATGTGGCGCCTTCTGATGACCAGGGGATGTGAAGAGAAGAAGGAAGACTGTGTCAAATTATATCATTGTTGTGCTGGTTCTGAGACGGTGTTGTTCTGTCGTTTTAGCTCCTTTTCTCTGGGGTTTTCTACTATAATGTCTGATTCGTTCCTAATTTTTATAGATGGCAGCGGACCAGAGGTCAAAATAAATGTCAGACAAGTGTGTCTCATAAAAGTATGTTTAAAACTCTTGTTGCGATTGCGCAGCTGATGCGCTGTGATTTCCATATTGAAACAAGTGTGAAGCAGGGTAATAATTAATTGCACAACACAACACATTCGATTTTCAGAATTAGCATTTTTAAACAATGACTAGCTTGTCAACATCCTTTTATGAGTGAACGTAAAACACCTATTCACATTTTTATGGCAGCCTGCTTCCCTGAAATTTAAATGACATTGCAGGGTTGTAATTTATAGCCTGATTTTAAATCTTCCACACTTCCTGTAGTAATTCTATACAGCATTGCGAATAAATCGAACAATTATGGAAGTGAAGATTTTCAATGAACAAAGAAAATTACCAAAAGGAGTTTGGGGAATCGAAACCATGACGGTTCAACTAGTTCGACACTGATGCCAAGGCTTCACATTATTCTAACCACTACCTAAACATATTTTCTTTTCTACTGAATTTATGTTTGTTAGTCACAAAAGGGGACATATCTCATTAAAAGTGGGCATGGTTGCTGCCAAAGCAACACAACCCAATTGTTGTGACTTTGTATTAGAAACTGCGAAAACAAATGCTCAAAAGTCACTAACTAAAGCCTCACGATTCAAAATCTTAACTTAGCAAGGAAAGTTGCAACATCTCGAGGGACGGACCCAGACTCTAAAGCCCCTCAATATGCTAAATCGCTGAGTGAAATGTCAAGTGCTACAAAATTCGTGTACAGTGCAACACTAGGAAAACATGTGTTAAACTCACCCAGTGGGACGATCGTAAGGCATGCAGGAAGACCACCACGAAACTCCTCCGTGGTTTCTGGTGTTGCCTAAAAGAGGTTGCAGAACACACACGTTTGTTGTGGTATATTAGATAAAGAAACCTTTACTGGATACATATTCTTTCCACTTGTCTACATTATTTAAACTATGTACTTGCCAAGGACACTGTGAAATTTCATAATCAATGAGAAATAATTAAAGCATATGGTTGTACGCCTCACCAAGTTTTGTTATTACGAATGTAGCCTTCATAAACAGGGCAAGAATGATTAATAAATTGAAAGATAAAAACCGCCCCTCGTGATCATTTACGCCAACCCCACCATTGCGAAAAATATATGAACCCATCAAAAACACTAAATTAATAAAAAACACTTAAACCATATAAATGTCCACATTTGAAAATATATTTAAGCATAATACATGCTTCAGAAGCTACAAATTATTTAAGTTCTTGAGCAGGATTAAGAAATGGAGACATTCTTCAAAATGCTCTAACAAGAGTACTGGTTACCAACATCCAAGTTTAATTTTATTTGTAGGTTGTGCTTTACGTGTGTCCATGTCACTACAATATAACTGGGCTTTTCACAATTGGTCGAGGAGGTGCATCCTCCACAGCTAAATGAACCACTATTGAAATGCATTTTTTTAATTACATATTTAAGCTGTGCAATCTTGTAGGCTCCATTGATGGCATATTGGCAACACAAGTTGGATTAGCTTCAATGGTAAAAATTGACGAGCTTGACATTATTTCAAAAGTAACGAAGAGAATTTTGAATTTAGAGGACCCTCTGGTTCCACTGCAACTAAATTGTAAGGATGAGCCTAACATACAGGCCTCCTAATTTTACATGTGATAAGGTAACTTAAACAATATTTTGTCACTACTGCGGTAAACATTTGATGGACAGTTCATATGAAAAGCTGTAATTGGAATAATATCATATATGGTTGCATTTATGTGTTTCCTGATTTTCATATGTTAAGGTATCTTGACAAAACTTTCGCACTAAATCGGTGAAACCGAAAATTCATAATGACCATCATCAATTGTACCAGGCCCTGTAAACCTGCTATATCATTGATAAAGGACGCGAACAATCCAAATCGAAAGTTTCGTTTACTTAAAATTGTCATTAAAACGTTTATTTAATTCTCATTTCTCTAGCCCGTTTCCTTGAGATATGGCTAGTGCTCGGCGCTCGCCCGTTCCCCTCGCTAAATTGGAACAATATATCCGTGTGCCGCTTGTTCATCAGGAGCCGGTGGAGCGCGCGCCGAGGGGCTCAAACCGATCCGTGGTAAAGTGGCGCCAGCAGCACCTGACGATAGAAAGTTACCATAATATCAGAGATGTGCGGTGCTGTTACGGGCCTAGTTACGAACCGTTCGAACGTCGGCGAAGCGATACGACGCGGTGCCGAGGTGTCAATGCTCCCGCCAGCGGAACAGCCGGCGAGCTTCGCCGGCTGTTCCTCTGCTCTGCCACCACCACCGCCTTCGAGCTTCGCCGCCAGCGAGTAGCTCCGACGATGTATTGTGTGCCGCGGCCGGTTTGCTCATCTTGCGGACGCGGCTGCGGCTGCGGCCAAGAGGGATTTTTCTGTCACGTGACCAGCTCCATGGGGACAAGGAAGTACCCAGCGTCCCTGCCTAATGGCGGAGAAATCCGTATCGCTTCAAGCACAAAAGCCTAATTTCGCCCGCAGAAACTGACTGCAGGGACTTTCAACTGGAGTCCAATTGACCGCCCCTTTATACTGTAGGAGCGGCAGGTAAAGTTACGGCCAGGGAGGGTAAATATGAGCCAAAATAAAGAAAAAACCACGCGAGATAAAAGCGGTGGCAGTATATTTATATACCTCCGCCAGCGCCGGCGGCTCGCGCCTTCTGCTGTGGTCGAGAGGTTAGAGCGCCGGAACTTGACGCCGCGGCGTGAAAGTCCCGGGTTCAAATCGCGCCAGAAACTCTCTCTTTTTTTTTCTTGTATTTGACTGCACTCCCACTAAGACTGTAGACAAGGGCCTATGAGCTCTATAAGATCACTGGGCGGGTAGTTCTGACTCACCAGTTCGTTGTTCATGACCTCGGAAGAGCTCATACATGTCTCTGGCTTTCTTTACCAACTTCCACCACGCCTCCTGCATCTGCCGTACACTCCGCGGAAAGTTGACAATATCTTCCCATGCCCGTCTCTTCGTTCGCCAGGTAACTGTGCTGCCGAATTTCTCTAGAATTTGTGGTTTCCGTTTTCCAACTGCTCTAATTAATTCCATTTGTTGATCCAAAGCCATTTTAGGTGTTTGCGTTAGAGAGATGGGTTGCGATGTCGACGCCTGATTCATTTTTGCGTTCGGTTGTGATAGTCTGCTATTCTAACTAAACTTCAACAAGTAATGTGTTAATATTAGAAAACGATTGCCACAGCAAAATGTAAAGAGTAAAAATATACCTTTTATCACATTCCATGCAAGTAAAAGTATGATCTTTTTTATTTCGGTTTTACTACTTTCTCAGACGTTTGACTTGCTGCCTTTCCTGTAGGATTTCGCTCAATCAATGCATCCACAGCTGCTAGTCTTTTTTTTCTTTTTGCTTATTTTGTGGAAGTTTTTTTTTTTAATTGTCACAACTGCAGTTTTTATTAGTACTAAATAGGCGTCTCCTGTTATTGAAAGGAGTCGTAGCAAGAGCGTTGTATATTTAAAAACAGATAAAATTGTAGTTGCTGGGGAAAGGATGCTTGTTTCGGCTCCGTTTGTGTGAAAGCTATACCGATGCTGTTACCTTGGTTTACTTTTAATGAACATTATGAAACGATTGTATTAGCGCGTTAACTTGCCTTGATCTTTTTTCTTCCCGGTGTTCCGATTGAACAGGTGCGACTAACAGTAAAAACCGTATAAGGCGCAGTAGTGCAAGTGGATGATTCGTAAGAAGGATCACAGTTAAAAAGTGAGACACGCGCAAAATACAAAACAAAAACAAAGAAGTTCCTAGCGCGATTTGAACCCGGAACTTTCACGCCGCGACGACAAGTCCCGGCGCTCTAACCTCTCGACCACAGCAGAAGGCGCGAGCCGCCGGCGCTGGTGTAGGTATATAAATATACTGCCACCACTTTTATCTCGCGTGGTTTTTTCTTTATTTTGGCTCATATTTACCCTCCCTGGCCGTAACTTTACCTGCCGCTCCTACAGTATAAAGAGGCGGTCAATTGGACTCCAGTTGAAAGTCCCTGCAGTCAGTTTCTGCGGGCGAAATTAGGCTTTTGTGCTTGAAGCGATACGGATTTCTCCGCCATTAGGCAGGGACGCTAGGTACTTCCTTGTCCCCATGGAGCTGGTCACGTGACATAAAAATCCCTCTTGGCCGCAGCCGCAGCCGCGGCCGCAAGATGAGCAAACCGGCCCTGGAGCCGTCACTCCTCCGCTCCGTTGCCAAGACATTGGCCGAGACTGGATGCTCCGAGTTCCAAATCTGGGAGCGCTCGCCATTTTCAAACGGAAGAGGCTGTAACACGCCACAGTTCAAGCCCATACCGGTCGATACCGCCTGCATGAGCGGAGCACAAAATTAGCCGGGAGGACAGCGCGGTTCACAGAAAACAGTAGTCTTGCGGCGTAATCCGTCGCACCCAGCAATGAATCTGCTACTGCTAGCAAGAATCCGCCAAGGCACTGTGAATGTACTTATCATGAAGGGGCCTTCATGGTAAGTACATTCAATGTGCCTTGCCCTTGAGAAAAGCTTGTCTCCAGATGCGAACGAAATATTCCAAATGCCGGTGAAACTTGTGTGTCGGTCAGCACCTGGTTTTACTTTGTGTTACTGCGCGTGTCCAATGATCCTTCTCTTGGGGGAAAAACCGCATACTTCAAGCGTTCTTCTGGCGAACTTGGTACGCATAAACTTTCTTTGTAATAATTATTTGCTAAATTGGCCATAAGGAATACACTGACAAAAAGACAAACAGCGCGCAAAAAAGGGACAAAGTGAAAGTGCACACGGGACAAGCGCTGACTGTCAACTGAACTTTAATAAAGACAAAATCAGCAACACCGAACACATCGTGGTGTGGTCAATAAGCACGTGTTTAAAAATGCAATTTCTTTGCTTTGTAAATTCAGCGATGTCTGGCTGACACATCTCGTTCCTCCTTTCTTAATCGCAAAGGCTTCTAAAAATTCCCCACTCAATCGGCCTTTGCCCTTAGCAATATTCTCTGCCTTTTTGAGGATGGGTCGACACCCCTACCTGGCACAACGAATGGACAAGTGCCCCCTTCCCCTCTACCGCTCCCACTTCGGGTTGTAACGACAGGTCATTCTCCCGCAATCTGTGGTTAACCCATCTGCACGTCTGAGCAATACAGCTTTTTTTACCCGTATACGAAATCTTATAAACAACTTCCAACTTGCAGTCAACATATTGATTTCCGTGCCTTACCGAGCAAGTGGGGCCATTACCTTTCTTCTTTGCAACTCTAGGGCAAAGTTGCGCCAACTTCCAGGGGCAGAAAATACCAAGGGCAGTCGTACCGCAGCGCAACGTTTTTCAAGTTGTGTGAAATCTTGTGTAGGTACGGAATGACAAGCGGTCTTTTGCACGGCCTTTCTTTCTGGGGCGAGGTGCTCAATTTAGTTTCCTTAAAAATGCCTCCGCAACGTTCAATAAAGCCGATGTTGGGAAACCCGCCGCTCTTAGCCGTTGCAGTTTTACCTGCCGGTCAAAAAACTATGGTTAACACATGGTGACCCAACTTCCTGTGCGCGACCTGTTGGAAAGAAGAAGCCATACTTTTACTAACTTGGAGGGCGACCAGTCATATAGGAGAAGACCCTTCTTCGAGCGTGGGTGATAAGACCAGCAGGCGTGTCTAGCCGTGAGTTCCAATCTCAAATCCAAAAATTGTAGAAAATCCCCATCCTGAAGTTGATTAGTGAACGTGAGCCCCTCCGATTCTTTTTTTTTTTGTGAAAACATCTAAAACTGACTTGACGACACTTTCCTCAGACTTACTCTCAAACATGGGTGTAGTTTTTTTTTCTTTTCTAAACAACGGTATTTATTGGTCAGACGGGCAGATGCGCTAACCACATATTGCGGGAGCATGACCTTTCATTACAATCCAAAAAGGGGGGGGGGGGCACTTGTCCTTTCATTGATCTAGCTGCGGGTGTCGACCCAACTTCAAAAAGGCAAAGATTAATGGCAGGGCAGAGATCTAATAAATAGGGAAATGAAAGAAGTCTATGCGATTAAAAACAGAGGTACGAAATGCGTCAGCCAGACGTCGGTGAATTCACACAGCGAACAAAATTCTATTTTAGACACCTGTAGATCGATCACCTCGTGATGTGTTCGGTGTTGTTGATTTTGCTTTTATTAAAGTTCAGTTGAGAGCTCAGAGCTTATCCTGTGTACACTTCTACTTTGTCCTTGCTTTTTGCGCGCTGTTTGCCCTTTTGTCAGTATGAACCAACTACCCCACATCACCAACACTAATGGAGTATACTCGCGGTGTACTTGTGGCGCGCTCCAAGTGTTCTTTTAAGTCACTATTCGGCTGTGTTCCCAGTACATTTCTAGTGATTGAGAAATTCGTGCTTTGAATATACTGTCCCGAATGAGAAATGATGAGGAAGCAAATAACTGGAGAAACTAAACGGTTATTGTGGCGAACTTGTGCCAAAAAAATAAAAATGAATGCCGAACAAGAGGCGTCTCTGGCGTCGATGACGGCGTAACGGCAGGATCGAGCGAAGGTGAAAAAGTGACTCCTGACTGCAACGCCGCGCCCCTTCCTTATGCACACGCGTGGCCTTCTGGAACAATCGGCGTACAAGGCTTGGCGCGTAGAACATTCGGACCTGCAACAAGCAACAAAGCTCACGAATTTACCAAAACGCTACATTGACAGAAACAACAAAAAGGCACGTCCGCTCCCAGGAATCGAACCTCGGCCCTTTGCCTGGGAGCGAAGCATGATAACTTTCTTTTCTCCTTTATTGCTCACGCACGATCGCCGTTCGGCCACGGACGCGCATACTCGGAGACGCGCGTGGCATTTCTTCCCCCTTTAAAAAGTGCATCGTCTCGATCGATTCAACATGCAAGAAAACAAAACGGAGCAAAACAAACAAAATAATGGGAAAGTATGGAGGCTGGTAAACAACAGTCCTATCAAGCGTAGCACGAGATCGCAGTTCACAGTCTTATCGAGCGTAGTACGCCCTGAGGCGCACGGCGTGGACGAAATTGGGTCGTGGTGGGCGGCGTGATGGTGTTCTTGTTCCGTCGGGCATCACCTCGTAGTTCAAGTCTCCCTGGTGGCGGAGTACTTTGTCGGGTCCAAAGTGGCGCTTCAGACGTTTCTCGCTTGGACGGCGTTGTCGTATCGGGGTCCAGACCCACACTCGGTCTCCGGGCTTGAAGCGAACGTCGATCCGACGAAGGTTGTACCGGGTAGAGTCGACACGTTGTTGATCCTATATCCAAAGTCCAGCGAGCTGGCGGACCTCTTCTACCCGTTGAGCAGTAAGCAGCAGCGTTAGCGTCGTCGCTGCAGTCGTGACCGGGTTCGTGTGGCAGCATCGAGCCGGGCATCGTATACATCTTTCGGCTATGCACCAGATGAAACGGAGTCACTCCTGTGGTGTCTTGCGGCGCCGTATTGTAGCCAAACGTAAGATAACACCTCATCCCACGTCTTGTGCCATAGGTCGAGAAACATTTATATATGTCGGCGATAGTTTTGTTCTGTCCGTCCATTTTTCTGCGGATGATACGCAGTGGTTCGACGGCGGCTGGTGCTACTGAGACGAAGGATCTCTTGAATTAGCTAGGCCATGAACGGTGATCCACGGTGGGTAATGAGAACTTCGGGGCGCCGTGCGGAAAGACTATGGACTGGAAGAGAAACTTCGCAACTTCAACATCCGTACCTGATAGAAGGACTTTCGTCTCGGAGGATAGCCCAGCCTAGCACCCTGAGTCCTTAAGGGGTATCGCAAACTGGCGCCGTGGTCCGTGGACGTTTCACCGCTCCGTCAAAAAAGCCGGGAGACTTCACTCTTCTGCAGGACACGTCACGGCAAGCCACGGCGCCCCGCGCCGTGACGTGTTTCATGACAAAACCACTGAATGCTACAAGTCAAAGTTTCGTTCGTCAAGTCCTGCGTGGAGACTGGCTGGGCGACAGTCCCAACTCTCGGATGCGGCGAAACGTACGCATGGAGCACGTGAACAGAGGGTGGCCCAGTCACATCGCTTCCCCCTCTCTGACTCAACACGACTTGCCACGGATCGCAGTCGTGTTCAAACTGAAAAACGGAGAGGGAGCCCAGCTTTCTTTGACGAAGCGGAGAAACCTTCACGGACCACGGCTCCAGTTTGCATACCCCTCTACGCCTCGTGCGACGCCAATTTCTTTTTAAGGAGCAGTTGCACGCTGCCTTTCAAAAGAGCTTCACCGCACATGGCCTCAGGCTGCACACGGCGCCGATATTAGCCTTAAATTGGAATAATTGTGCCGATACCATTTTGATCTGGCCGATATCTGTAAAGTATCGGACGGGTCGCGCCGACGTCATCCTGACATATCGTACCTGCCGCCGTTTTTCGTTGGGTGTGGAGAGTGTTGTTTGTGAATCGGCTATGCTGGCGGAGGTATTCGACATTCTTGACCAACTCAAAACCGACCTTGAAAATGAGAGAAAATAAGCGAAACGGAATCTGCTTACTTCTAGCCCGAGAAGGACATACCAAATAAGTAGAGGGAGCTTAGCTCCATTGCCCAACTGCCTTCGACCTCGCCTTCTGTAAAGTCCCGCTAACCTCCTTTTGTGCTTTCGCGTGGCTGTGAGCGAGCAAGACGGCTGTTTCAAATAAATCAGAGAGTGGAGCGAAACACGTGACCTCTCTCCGCAGGACAAGAACGCTTGAACAAAAACGTGTCATGTGACTCGCTCTGACGCGACGGTGGGCAGACTGGCGCCGTAGTCTTCGCCCTTTGCCAAGTTATGGTGATGGGAAGGGGCGGTTTCCGAAATGCGCCCTTCAGTGTTCTTATGTTTGTGCGTTGCAGTCGCGACCGTGGTTTTTCGTCGAGAACGGCCGAAATACGTCCGTGCCAACTTTTCCCGTAATGGCCGCTTTCTTCGTCGGAGTTCATGAAATTATTCTGCTATGTTTGTTGGACGTGCTTCCACAAAACTGCTCATGCGTGACAGCGATGCTACAGTTGAATCTTGTCGACCCTCCTCTTACTCGAGTGTCCCTCTGTGCTGCCCCAGTCGGATTACACGTCTATCCACGGATTACATAAAACCGCTTTTTTATTCGTAAGTACACAGCAAGTATGCTTGTGATAGTAGTCATTCTCTGTCTCAACAGGGAGTATTAGTATGTCGTTCCGATACCTCCGATACTCTAGAAAACGTTACAATATATGCGCAAAGGCGACGGCGAGGATCGGGTATCTTTATCGGAGTCATCGGAACGATATACTAAAGCTCTCTGATCTCCACGGTCCTTTGTATTTGATTTGTAAGGTTTGCTTGGCATGAAAACAAAGTAATTATATTTATATATTTGCTTTCCGTTCCACTAAGGAGTATAACCTTCGTAAACGTGTCGATAACCAGCCGTGTGTAATGATAGTAGTTTAATTATTTCCGTGAGCAATTGAAAACAATTCCGTGTGTACGTGTATTCGTGCGGGGCGCGCTCTATATCTGCAATTAACGTGCAAGCCAATACTGCTGATATTGCCGATACAAAGCGAGCGCATAGGTGACGTTCAGCCGATATAGAGCAGAAGCATATGCGACATCTGGCCAATATTTGGCCGACAGTCCAATCTGGGCAGTACTCGCACGATATTTTGCCGATACTAGGCCTGTGGTTAAAGAAACCATGAAACAAGTTTTAAATCGAATGTCATCCACCGCACGTCGTAAAAGATGTGAAAAGAAGACCCAAACACATAAAGAGACCGCCAAAAAAAAAACGTTTTCGCCATAGAGCTTTTAAAAGAAAAGAGGACCCTTCTATATCTTCTTTCTTTCAAAAGCTCTCTGCGATGCATCCGCGGTGCCAAAACACGTCAGCGAAATCCACGGCACCTATAGACACCATTGACTCCGTAAGTGTGACGTCATGGGTCCAAACAAACCGTTGCTAGGGTCATTGTTATGGACAAATACATGTGTCTAGGTTTCGCTACGAAAACCCGACCGTTCAAAAATCAGGAGTAGGATTTAAACTTCTAAAAATCACAGATATAGAAAGCTTCAATGTCGCATATGTTTCGATAGAACTGTGCCGGTAATCGCTTGTTTTTGAAATATTTACGGCTGCAACTTCCGGTCCTCAAGATGCCTGTAGCAGACGACGAGTGCAAGTAGTATGCCGTCTGCCACACGCCCGCCGGCCAAGCCGCCGCCGGCGTCTGAATCGTGTGAATAAAGACGATATTCTGATATTGCATTTGTTTGAAATATAATGAGTTTCAGACACTGATAAGAATTCATAGTGGGGTGCGATGCACAATATGGCTTATCCATCTGCATACCAACCGGGGGGGGGAGGGGGCGCTCGCCCCCCCTCCCAGTTCTCAGAGTGGAGGAGCAAGGCATGTGTTTTGCCCCCCCCCCTCCTGAAACAGCCGCTACTGGGCAGGGCAAACACTGGCTGGCGGCGCCCAAGGGATACCAAGGGCACCGCCCAACGGCCCTTGGGGGGGGAGGGGAGGGGGGACGGACGCCACTCAAAGACAAGTGGTACGCCACTGGGTTTATCGAAAGTCCGGGCGTCGATCGAGATGATCGTCTGCTAAAAGATCGCATTGCACCCGTGAGAAAAGCGCTTCAGGCGATCGGTTGAGATCCCAAATTTTGTTTGCGGGCTCGCACTGTGGGAGGGTGCATTCGTTCGTACCTGGTTATAACCATCGCGTGGAGAAAGATTCTTGCAGTTTCTTCCGATTTTCGCAAGACCCCAAAGCGCGAAAGAACCAAATAAAAAAGATAAGTTGAGTTTATTACAGATTGTACTCGCATCGCGGGTTCGATGGAGACCTTCACCAAAAGAGCACATCTACGGAATTTTATGTATACCAAAGAAAAAAAGAAAATACTGCGAAATCGCGATAGACATGCAATTCTTACATAATTCCTGACAACCTCAATAATAATAATAATAATAATAATAATAATAACAAACAACTTATCTCGACGGCGTACGATTTGTTTCTCATGCTGGCCTGCACTACGCCGGTAATGCACTTCAGGTCGTCGTCGTAACTGATCTGCATGGCGTGGTTTGATTTTACGGCATTTTCGCCCCTCTGAACTAAGCTCGGTTCTTCACAGAAAAAAACGCACATTGCGGAGGCCTCTACGGCCATGGCGATGCACTTGTTTTTGTCGCTCGTTTACCGACGCAATTCAATGAAGACGCCCGCTGCAACAGAGGCCAGCAAATCTATCGTGTCGTCTGCTACCAAAGCAAAGCGGAGTGTAATACTTCAGAAATGGCTTTCATCGTTGCAATGCAGCACTGGGACGACAAGAACATCTTCATAATTAGATATCAAGAAGTTAGGTTGCTTACAAAAAATTATTTACTTACTTGAAAGCAAAAATCTAGCCTCATGTGGAGTCTTCATGCGTTACTCCATAGCAACGTCCCTAGCAACGGTTTGTTTGGACCCAGACGCCGTGTTGTGACGTGGTCACATACGGGGACGATTCTAATTAACTGGCAACAGCGAAAAATTCGCTGAACGAGTCATACAACATTGGGCGGCCGATGCCATAGTGGACTCCGTTTCGGCCGGTGCAGTTGTTTACACTGTGCCGTCCTTGCGTTTCCTTGATTCCTTCTGCCTCTGTATGGCTGCAGGTAGCGTTTTTCCTATCACGGGTTAGGTAAACGACATTTCCAAACTCCCAGCCGTTAAGCTGACGAAGTACATCACTTCTGCAAAAACAGATCGGAGTGAGAGCGCTCCTTCGACAGAAGCTACAACCTCCTCGTTGAGGGGTTCGTGTTCAAATACGTAGACGCAACGAGCTATCGTTAGTACACGACCATCACGAGTTTCATGTAGGACAAATATTGTGCACAATAAATGATGCAAAAACAAGTAAAACCTTAAGTTTCTTACGGGGCGTTTCAAAATAAAGTTTCCACTCTAAAATCGCGTGCAAAAACCAAGGACTCGATGAATCAAGTAGAAACTTAACTCGGATACGTATTTTACTGGTCACATTTACGCATTAAAATTTTAAGTCCCAGTTGCAAATACAAAAAGGCTACCCTACTGAAATATTTTGCAAACTGAGCCAGTTCAAGCTGCATTATTTTCACTGGTTATGATGGTTGAACTGGGCAAACTTAACGTGTGCATACTGATCTTACTGTGAAACTGTGCATACCGGTCAAACTGTGAAAAATGTGCATACTGGTAATACTGTACAACTGTGTATACTGGCAATACTGGTCCACTCCATGCAGTTAAACCAATTTACGAATACTTGAAAGGATAAAACATCGAGGACGGGGACGCAAACAGGACTTCTTTCATTGAGCAACAACATGGAAGATAACGTAATAAGGCAGGCGAGCTGGTTAAAGTTAAACATTTCTAAAACCCAAGTAAGAGGCTAAAAAGAGGGGACAAACACAAGACGTTTTGTGTTTGTCCCCTCTTTGTAGCCTCCGTCTTGGGTTTTAGAAACGTTTAACAACATAGAATGGCACAAAATATTAAAACCGTCCCCAAGGGCTTCAACGTTCTCCAAGAAGGAAAGAAGAAAATCGTTAAAAAGGAAAGGGAATTTAGTATATACACAATTTTTTTAAAGCGCTGGCGTCACGACGAGGAATAAGTAATCTAGTTATCTCCGGTGCAAGGAATTCGACCACTGTCATTGTCAGTGAATTGAAGGGGCAGAAATATTGTTCTTGACAGTCTCAAAGGGAAATGTACTATAAATTTAAAAGTTTAAAAAGCAACACTTTTAAACTTTTACATTTATAGTACATTTTTCTTTGGGACTGTCAACAACAGTGTTTCTGCACCTTCGTTATCACTGACAAGGACAGTGGTCGAATTCCGTGCACCGGAGATAACTAGATTACTTATACCTCGTCGTGACGCCAGCGCTTTTTAAACTTTTTTGTATATACTAAATTCCCTTTCCTTTTAACAATTTTCTTCTTTCCTACCTCGAGAACGTTGAAGGCCTTGGAGGACGGTTTTATGTTTGTGCCATTGTATGTTGTTGCTCAAGTAAATAAATCCTTTTTCTGTCCCCGCCCTGGATGTTTTATCCTTTCAAGTATTCGTGTCTATTCACCAACACGCTCTTTTTCAATTATTAAACCTGTTTAACTGGAGATAAGACAAACAGGTCGTAAACTGGTAAGCGACATTTTATTTACAGAAAAAAATAATTCATATTTCAGATCGAAAAAAATAAACACAAAAATATTTCCTTTCAATGTAAAAATGATGCGAATTATTGCATGGTTTGCCCTAAATTATACTTTTTTTGCGATCAAAAATTTTGCTTTTGTTTACTGATTGCTACGCTTGCTGGGGCGGCCCAGATCAGATAAGAACTTTGTCATGATATTATTCATATGTCCCAGCCGGTTGGCGAGATATTGTACCTCGTCTGGAGTGTCGGGGTTCCGGTGATGGCTAAAAGAGTACCACAATGCATCTGAAAGAAAAATAAAACATCAGTAATAAAACATGATTAAAATAGCGCGAACATGACACGGACAAAAAAGGCACACGTACGACAGGACTGGTACTGACTCCCAACTAAGTTTATTGCATCATCCAACCAAGCAATATATACCATCTCCGCAAACGTAAAAAAATAGTTATACATTAAGATTACATGTATACCATGTGTCTATCTTCAGATAAAACCATCAAGAAAGGATAATTCTTAGTGAATGAGATACACAGACGGCATGCTGACGCACTTGTCTCCCGATCTTTTTTTATATAAAAAAACGCATCTATAATTTTTTTCTCTGTCTTGTCGTTTGCTCTCTACAGGAACTTGGTCAAATTCCAAAGCGGTTTACACCCACATCGGTTTAACGTGCTCAGCAAGATGATCATCCGGCTCCCTGCAAGCTTGGCCAGATATGTCCTATGCTCACTGGGCATAAAAGCGATCAATGCGCAAAAAAAGACATGGCGTCATGGACACTAACTGCACAAGTGGGTTGTTTACGAATTTCCTTTTAGCTGTGGCCGCATTTACATTGGACAAATGGGTCGGTGTTTTAATGAGAGAGCGCGCGAACATAATCTGTCGGTACGAAGCAATTTGGGCGGTTATCTTGCTGAGCACGTTAAGCGATGCGGATGTAAACCGCTTATGAATTTGACCAAGTTCCTGAAGAGAGCAAAAGACAAGACAGAGAGGGAAATTATAGAGGCGTTTTGTTATCAAAAAAGCGGGAGACAAGTGCGTCAGCATGCCGTCGGTGTTTCTCATTGACGAACAATAGTCATTTCTTGCTGGTTATGTTCCTGCCCTTGACTGGTGAAGTATGGTGTAGTTTTGGGACATCTTCGACCGATCATGAATTGGAGGACGATTTGTGGGCTTACCGCCGATGTCGTACCGTCGATCGTTGCTGGACATCTCCCGGCACTTTACCTCGACTGGGAGCAAGTTGAGGAGAGATCGCAGCCCCTTGAGGAGAGCATACTTCACTGATGCCTCAGAACTGGTGTCAGTTGATGTCCCCCGGCTGGTGTCGTTCTCCGTGTCCACCGCAGCCATCTTTCGGTTGTACTCCAGAAGCATGTCGTCTGGGAAAGCACGACGCAGGACCGGGAAGAGGATTGCACAGAAGGAATCCTCGCTCAACTCCAAGGCTTTGAGGCCTCGTAATCGAGCTTGGAGGTCGCCGTACAAACGCCTCAGGACCACGGTGCCGCGTGGCGACGACACATGAGTAATATCCAACAGGCCCTCTATATGGTCTTGGATGAGTGCTTCCTGGCTGCTGAACGTTTCCCGCAGGAGGTCCACGGCGTTGGAGTAGCACTGTGCGGTCGGCTGTAAGGAGGCAATGGCAGTTGTTCCATCGCCGCTCAGCACTGATCGCAGGCAGTTAAACCTTTCCACCGGCGAAAGGTCCGAGTTAAGATGGATGGCGGTCTCAAACTGTTCGCAAAACGGCTGCCAATTCGTCTGTTTACTGTTGAATTTCAGATGTTCAAGTTTTGAGAGTTTGATCCTCGCTTTCGCTCGGGTTGGCGATCTGTTTGTGCTCCCGATTAGGTTACTCTCACTGGATGGATTGCCACGTTCCTCACAGCGTCCTAGGTGGATCTTTAGCTTTGTCAGTTAGGCCACGATCTTGTCCGTATTTTCTATGACGTGGGTGAATTCAAGGTCTGCGTGTTCCTCTGAAATGAGCGGCTCGATGGTGGCGTCGACGCCGTTAAGTTGACTCCGATCCAGGATGAGTTGTTCGATGAGTAGCTCTAGGTTATCGCTATTGGGATGCGCCGACTGTGGCAACCCCTCAGCGTCGTTCACAAGTCGCGTCACTTGTGACCGAATCGCCGTGCGCTTTTTTGTACGCTTCCATGCTGTCGTTCTAGAAGAAGGAAGAGTCACTGACTTTTCTTTCGGCGTTCGAAGTGCTCGCAGTGCTGCAATCCCGGGTTTCCAGCCCCAACTTTTCTGTTGCAACTGTTGTCTCTTGTTGGCGGATGAGGCGTTTCGTTGAGTACAACAACGACAATTTTCTGATCTTCACTGCGAACAACTTTCGTTCAATAGTCAAAATGTCGAGCGCACAGGCTCGTTTTCGTTTGCGTTCTGGCCGTCTCCTCATTGACATTTTTCTCTTAGCCTCTGCCTTCGAGGGAGACGAGGACCCCCATCGCCAGAGGCAACCGCGTGGATGCTAGCCGTGCCTCGCCTAAAGCGGTCCCGACTGACAGGGAGGGCCACGGCGTAATAGAAGCCGCCGTGTGGGAAGACGCTCTTCTCCCCCACGGTGGTGTTCGTCCCGAATCTGGGATTCTCTGTTAAACGTTAAAACACACCATTATGACAGACTCTCACGCCTACTGATTTTATGTTTCTCAACAATAACTGTTCACATGTGCAAATAGCCCTGTTTATCAACTGGGTGACTGATGAATACACAATTAGATGCGTTCTTTTACTACCAGATGTTATAAAATCCTGACCAGCAATGTATACCGGGTGTTTCGGCTAAGACTGACAAAAAATTTAAATAAATACTCTTCAAAACTTAAAAAAAATAACACTTTAACTGAACAATTTTTAGCCTCGGCCTTCGTCTGGGATTGCAGAAAACATACTAATTAGCCATCTAATTTAAAATAAATTTACTGATTAACTTTTGAATCGCTGCTTTTATGACCCATGTTGCACTTGCAATTTATAAGAAGTCCACCGGAAAAGGCAAAATCAATTTACAGAAGTGAAAAAGATTGAACCTGCTCGGAGATATTCATCGACAAATTTCGACAAATTTCAGCCTTTCTTGAAACGGATTTTAAAAGCGCGCTTCTTCGCGACGAATTTTTAAATCCTTAGAAGAGAGGCCAAAATTGGTGGATCAATATATCTAAGTCGGTTGCATCTTTATTCAATTCTGTGAATTGATTTTACCTTTTCCGGTGGGTGCCTTCAAACCTGCAAGTGCAACATGGGTAAAAAACACAAATTAAAAAGTTATTACTAAATGTGTGTTAATTAGATAAGTAATGATTATGCTTTTTGCAATCCCAGACAACCAAAGTGTCTGGAACTTTGTTCTCGACGAATATATGAGCTAGAATGTGCACATATATCACTTAAAGCGGTACGGAAAAAAAATTGAAATATTCAAATTTCGTTCAGAAATGGGTCAAGCATGACGGATAATAACCGTAATTCATAATCGCACGTTTGTATTTTGAACGATTGGCTATATTTTTCGTTCCAAACGGTGCACTCGAGCGAGCACTCGAAGAGAAGCGAACGGAGGCGCGATGCGTCATGGGATATCCGGCGCAAACAAAAACAACAAAAAAGACTCCCGGCATCCGTGACGTTGCAAGACAGGCTTGGTTATGAGCTTTGCCGTTGGTGGCGTTGTCAGCGTTGTAGTGGTGTCAATACTGTCAGCGCGTTACAACCGAGCCGTTGGAAGTGCCCACGGGGTGACGGGCGTTTCATCTGTCGTGTGAGCGGCTTCGAAGTGTACAGCAAAGTCACACGAGCAACCCCGCGACGTGCCTCAACGAGTCCATCATGGCGTCTGGTTGACTTTCGCGCTTTCGCATTCTTGGATGGAACAGCGCGGATGAACAGTCACACTCGCATGCACACAAGAAGCAAACAGACTCGCAGCGCTGACTTTCAACTCAGTTCTATATTTCTTCTTCCTCAAATCTTCAACTTCTTCACCTTTGCCGTTAATGAGAACAATTTAAATTTTTACACACCAGAGACCAAATAGCCAATACACATTAAAAATAACTAATAATTAAATAAATCATGCAAAGTATTATTATTAGTATTATTAGTATTATTTTCTTTAGTTGTCTTTGCATGATTTATTTAATTATTAGTTATTTTTAATGTGTATTGGCTATTTGGTCTCTAGTGTGTAAAAACTTAAATTGTTCTCATTAACGGCAAAGGTGAAGAAGTTGAAGATTTGAGGAAGAAGAAATATAGAACTGAGTTGAAAGTCAGCGCTGCGAGTCTGTTTGCTTCTTGTGTGCATGTGAGTGTGACTGTTCATCCGCGCTGTTCCATCCAAGCATGAATTACCAACTTGCCCAAGCATCCACATTATCAAGCTTTCGCATTTATTCGAAAAGGGGCAAACACGTTCAGGCTGAGGTGACTTTAAACAGTTGAGCGTACTTCCAAAGAGCGGCACTGCTCCAGAGGAATCTGCTACGTCACGACTACGTAGCAGATTCCACAACGTTGCTAGACTACCTCCCAAATAGGCTCCGCATGCATCCACCAGGTGCACATTGGAAGATCGTTTATTTAGCTTTAAGATTAGTTTTCTTGTGCCTTTCAACAGAAGACTGGTGTTTTTGAGGTTAGGGTGCAACATGCAACACATTCAAACAAGAAAATGAGCGCTGAAATTTCGTTTCCCTACCCCTCTAATGCGGCGATTGAGGGTAATCGCATTGAAGAAACCCTTCAGCGGAGCGAGAAGAAGACGAGGAGGTTCGGGGGACTGGGCCCGAGCGCGAGCTGCATTTGCTATCGGGGATTTTCGTTTGGAACTGGGTAGTGTGAGTGACGCAGTTACCGGTGATTAAAGTAGTGTTTTTTCTTGTAGTCATCAGCGCTTCGGCTCAATGGTTTCGACATTTTGGTGCCGAAACCCGGGATCCGGACTGTACGATGGGCCAGATGAGAAGGTGTCGCAAGCGTTGATGTAACGAGGCTACAGGACAAGACACCATCCAGCTCGAGAACGCAAGGGACCATAACGACGCTGCCATGGATAGGCTGAAACAGAAGCGAAAAGCCCTGCGTTCACAGGTAACAAAGCTGCTGACGGAAATTGATACAGCTACCCAAACCGAAGTGCCGATTGAGGAAGAGCTCAACGTCTTACTGACTCGTCTCAACGCGCTACATGGTCAGCTTGCCGAAACGGATTCTGCCCTCGAACCATTGTTGGCAGCGAGTGACATCGAACAAGAGTATGCTCGGACCGTCGAGTACAGCGATCGCATCGTCACCTACTCGGCAAGACTGACCTTCAAGGTGCGAACCCTACGCGAAAAAGCGAGTACAAGCGGTCAAGAAATCACAACAAACCACCGTAGTCCCACTTCGTCAGTCAAGGTCAAGCTACCAAAACTTGAACTCTTGAAATTCAACGGACAACGTCAACAATGGCAGCCCTTCTGGGAGCAGTTCGAGCAGGTCATCCACGGTAACCCAGAACTGTCATCAGCCGAGAGGTTCCACTACCTCAGATCAGCGTTGTCGGGAGAGGCTGCTGCAGCGATTGCCGGATTGCCACCAACGGCCAGCTGTTATGAAGATGCGCGGGAGATCATAAAGTCCCGTTACGGCGACGAGGCGCTGCTAGTAGATGACCACATGATGAAACTAGCAGAACGGCAGCCAGTTCGGACATCGCAAGACGTCCGAGGACTACGACGACTACACGATGACCTCCAAGCGCATATAAGAGGACTCAAGTCTCTAGGGGTTAACGAAGATTCTTATTCGACTCTCCTTTGCCCCCTTGTACTTCGGCTGATTCCAGAAGATCTTGTGCTAACCTTCAACAGAAATGTCGTTCGGAAGAAAGAACAGCGTCGCCCGGAAGATGGGGCTGTAAACGCGGCTGGCGAAGGAAACCAACACGCTCTAGAACAGTCCCAGCTAAGGCAACTACCATCACTCATGCAATTTCTGAGAATTGAAGTTGAAAGTAGAGAAAGAACGACAGTCACAAAAAAACCAGAATCAGGAGGCACAAGAAGTAAAGCAGGAAAAGAGAGTGGAGTAGCATCTCGTGCGGCAAAGCACAATTCAAAGCCATGGACAAAAGGAACGGCCGCGACACTTCTACAGAAGAGTGACAAGCTGAGCTGTGTTTTCTGCAAGTCAGCAGACCACGAGACAGAGCTGTGCACGGCAACGATAGGTCTTCCCGAGAAGAGGAAGATTCTAACGAGCTCGGGAAGATGCTTCAGGTGCACGAAGAAAAACCACCTGGCCAAACAATGCAGGAAGAACATTTCTTGCTCCAACTGCCAAGGTCGACACGCATCAGTCATGTGTGACCCAACGTTCTTGTCAAGCTCAAGAGACGACAAAAGCAGACAAGAGGAAAAACTGACTTCTGCTGGTCCAGTGGCCCTGCAATCTACGATTAAAGACGGGGTCAACAAAACCGTGCTCCTACAAACAGCGACAGTGTGGAGCTTGGGACTGAAACAGCGCATCCTTGTAAGAGTGCTATTCGACGGCGGAAGCCAGAGGTCTTTTGTCACAGAACTACTGTCACGAAAGCTCAGGTGCAAGCACCTGGGAAACGAAAGACTGACGGTAGGAGCATTTGGCGACCACACGACAGAACGAAACTTCCGCAGAGTTCTTGTGACTCTTGAAAATCAGAGAGGTGAAGTTTTCCGTCTGGAAGCACTTGAGACAAGCCGTATTTGTGGTCAACGATTGCCCTATCCAAGAGAAGAATTGCGTCGCCAACTAGAAAGAATGGGATACACGGCCGCCGACTTCTGCGAAGCTGAGGGACCCAACGGCGTGGACATACTGATTGGAGGCGATTGCTATTGGAACTTCGTCACGGGCCAAGTTAGGAGACTCGACGGAAAACTTCGAGCAATCGAGACGTCGCTTGGCTGGACCGTACACGGTCCAACAGAACTTTCCGCATCTGTCATCGAGAGCTCACAGATGGTCGTTCTCAACGCAACGACAAACAACATGGATGCATCTGAAATCATGCAAAGGTTTTGGAACCTTGAATCGATTGGTGTAACCGACGAACCTCATCCAGAGACAGAACCCGTGATCGCGTCCTACAAAGAAACAGTTAAGAAGATTGGTCTTCGGTACGAGGTGGCCCTTCCGTGGAAACCCGTAGTGAATTTAGACGATAACAAACAAGTTGCGGAGAGGAGGCTTCAGCAGCTAACAAGGAAGTTAACTCAGAACCCTAAGTTGATGAGGGACTATGACGCCGCGATCCGGAAGTACACCGAAGGTGGAATTGCAGAACAAGTGTCAGATGAGCGGACTGGATCTCGGAAGTTCTACATGCCGCACCAATCAGTTTGTCGTGAAAGGAGCACCACCACTAAATTGCGAGTGGTATTTGACGCTTCTTCCCATAACAAAAGCTCGAAGTCGTTGAACGACTGTTTGGAAAGTGGCCCCAACCTGAACCCGGATATTGTCGCGCTGCTTCTGAGCTTCAGAAGACATTGTATCGCGCTAGTGGCCGACATCGAGAAGGCGTTTCTTCAGATAAGTATACAAGAAGATGATCGCGATGCGTTACGCTTTCTATGGTATGAAACTACCCCACAGGTCGGAAGACCACTTCCTCCAATTCTCATCTGGAGGATGACGAGAGTTCCCTTTGGAACTACATCGAGCCCATTTTTATTGTCTGCGACGATAAAACATCACCTGGACACAATGAAGAACGAGTATCCAGACACCGCGGTGCTGCTGCAAGGTTCCATTTACGTGGATGACATTCTTACCGGTGCATCCAGCGAAGAAGAAGCCACTAAGATCTTCAAGGAATCGACAGCAATTTTTGAGCAAGCGTCAATGAAGCTGCACAAGTGGGTGTCTAACTCGAAAACTCTCTTAAATGAGGTCGACTCGAATCACCACGAGGAACAACCATTGGGGCAGGTTGCAGGAGTTTTCAAAGTGCTGGGACTGACATGGAACCCTGCCACAGACCTCTTAACATTTGCACCAGACGATGTTCTGAACTTCGTAGAGAAGCACTCAGACACAAAAAGGTTTGTCCTACAGACTACAGCCAGACTCTACGATCCCCTAGGATTCATCGCGCCATTCGTCGTGCGAGCAAAGATCTTATTTCAACAAATCTGGAAACAGAAGATGGAATGGGACGACCTACTGCCTCATGACCTGCGCAGTGAATGGCACCGATGGTGTGCGGATCTTCCATTGTTATGTGACGTCATGGTGCCACGTTTCTACAGACAGGGAATAGAGGGAGCGACGATCAAGACAAACCTGCACGTCTTTGCTGATGCAAGTCCCCAGGCGTATGGAGCCGTAGCATACGTAACTATGACTAATGAATCTGGCACCACGACATCCACGGTACTGCTTTGCAAGTCTCGAGTGGCACCTCTAAAAGAAATTTCTGTAGCGAGGCTAGAACTTTTGGGATGTCTTTTAGCAACCAGACTAAGCGTCTACATTAAGACCAAGCTGCAGGAGAACATCCACGAAGTGCACTTGTGGACCGATGCGAAGATAGCTCTTCATTGGATCCTCGGAGAAGCAAACGACTGGAAACAGTTCGTAAGAAACAGAGTCGTTGAAATCCAGCGAAACTCTGATCCTTGCTCTTGGAAACACTGCCCAGGCAAAGAGAACCCAGCTGACCTGGTGACAAGAGGAATCACAGCCATGGAGCTGCTCAACAGTGAAGTATGGTGGAAAGGACCTAGCTGGTTAACAGTACGAGAGCGCTGGCCAGAGGCGTCTGGTCCGCAAGAATTCAATATAGAAGAAACAGAGAAGAAAAAGGTGGCAGCGTTGCCCACGGCAACAGCCGATCAAACGATGGTACCAGAAATTCAGCGGTTCAGCACAGCTTTGCGACTTCGGCGAACAATGGCGTGGGTACTCCGCTTTATAATGAAGTCTAAAAGAATTAGCGCTCAAACTGGACCCCTAACCGCGGAAGAATTGAACAGAGCCGAAAGATATATAATAAAGAATGTACAACGTAGAGCCTTCGAACAGGAGATAAAGAATCTGCAAGACGCCAAGAAACTACCGCCAGATTCTCCTATAAGAGACGTTTCTCTTTTTTTGGATAACGATGGAATACTGCGGGTAGAAGGAAGACTACAGTTCTCCGATAAATCCTTTGAAGAGAGACATCCCGTCGTGCTACCGAAAGACGACCACTTTTCGAAGTTGTTGATAACTGAAGCACATCGCAGACTATTGCACGCGGGAGTGCGTGACACACTCGTGCAATTGCGGGAGCGCTACTGGATCGTGAGAGCTCGGCAGATGATAAAAAAAGAAATTAAGAAATGCATCGCATGTCAACGGCTGAACGCCAGACCAATGTCAGAAGTGACGGCGCCCTTGCCCGCAGACCGTGTCACAGAAGCGGAAGCCTTTGAGGTCGTGGGTGTTGACTTTGCGGGACCCGTATGGGTCACAGCGAGAAAAACAAAGAGGAAGGCATATCTCACGTTGTTCACGTGTGCAGTTACCAGGGCAGTACACTTGGAAATGGTACCGGACATGACGGCAGAAACATTCCTGCGTGCGTTCCGACGATTTGTATCAAGAAGAGGCGTGCCAAGGGTGATCTACTCTGACAATGCGTTGGCATTTAAGAGAAGCAAGAAAGACCTAAGCGAGCTTTGGAATATTCTACGAGATGAGGAAGTGCGGAATTACTTCGCAAACAGCAGGATACAATGGAAGTTCATTGCAGAACGTGCCCCGTGGTGGGGCGGATTTTATGAGCGTTTGATCAGGTCAGTCAAGAACTCTTTGAAGAAAGCCATCGGACGACGAGTCCTGACAGAAGAAGAGTTAGTGACTCTCCTCACTGAGGTGGAAGCAATCATCAATTCTCGACCATTGACCTACGCGTACAGTGAAGCGCAAGAGCCTCAGCCACTATCACCGTCGCACTTCACGACAGGGAAAAGACTTACGTCGTTACCAAAACCGTCTGGCTCCGACTTGCAAAACGAAGACGCAGAATCGCTCCGAAGGCTCTGGAAACTCAGAGAAGACTTCCTGAAAGCGTTCTGGCAACGATGGTCAAAGGAGTACCTAACGGAACTCCGATCACTGTACAAGACAAGGAGGTCAAACCGTCATCTCAAAGTTGGGGACCTGGTTATTCTACATGAAAGCCAGCAACCACGCCAGCTCTGGAAGATGGGAGTTGTGAAAACATTGTTTTCCGGAAGAGACGGAAGAGTACGAGTCTGCGAGATCCGACTTCCCGCTGGTGCAGTTGTAAAACGACCAATACAACTTGTGTACGGGCTAGAAAGTGGTTAAAAATGAACTTTGTTCCCTTTTGGGGGGTGGATGAAGAAACCCTTCAGCGGAGCGAGAAGAAGACGAGGAGGTTCGGGGGACTGGGCCCGAGCGCGAGCTGCATTTGCTATCGGGGATTTTCGTTTGGAACTGGGTAGTGTGAGTGACGCAGTTACCGGTGATTAAAGTAGTGTTTTTTCTTGTAGTCATCAGCGCTTCGGCTCAATGGTTTCGACACGCCTAGTACCTATATAGGCTGCGAAGTTACGCGGATTCGAATATGAGGCGGACATTCTAGCAAATGCTAGGTGAGTCGAAAATGAGATACTGAATAACCATATGTGCTTCCTGTGTCCATTTAAAAAATGATATGATAAAAAGGTTCGTAAAGAATATTGTCTAAAGAATTCGGCTTCAGCATATTGCATTTCAAGAACTGCTTTCCGACCTGAATTTATGGCCCATAGACAATCTTTTTTAGGTTTGTTATTCTGACGAAATATTACTTCACACCGGAATTTAAGCCAGAGGCAACGAAACAAAAGCAACTCAAAAAAATTTTGTTCCGAGAATATACACAAATTATGGAAAGAGGCTTAGGAAATATTATATACGATGTCTTTTCAATAAACTACCGGATAATCTGCACAACCTCCCGTCGTTTATAGTAGCAAAAAGACTAATATTGAAATGGTGTAAATATACGCGCGTAAAAATAGCAAGTATGTGTTGCTGATTT
Source organism: Ixodes ricinus (assembly GCA_037355805.1). NCBI lineage: Eukaryota > Metazoa > Arthropoda > Arachnida > Ixodida > Ixodidae > Ixodes > Ixodes ricinus. Next base: position 36,819 of record JAZHYW010068179.1, read on the forward strand.
ATTTATGATCTGCCATAACATAATTTCGTAGTGCTTTTTTCATCATGCTCTTTTTATGTCGCAGTGTTGAAAAAAAATGTATGTATGGCTTTGTTCCGAAATAGTCTGCCCCGTTCAGTGTCAATGATTTTCGATTGCATAATTTAAACGGTGCAGTTTTGTGTATTTTATTTTGCTGTTGTTGTAGTTTCTCTTTTTCCTTTGGTTTGTACTCCGGTGTACTGCCCGTACTCACACAGAAGCACATAAGTGCTTTCGTGAGACGGGTTCAAATGTTTGTGAATCGAAGCAAAAATAAACTATTACTATTACTACTATTGCTACTATTGCTACTATTCCAAAGAGTTCCTTTTTATCTCGAACAGTATATCTTTAGGAATTTTCGTTAGCCGTCGCTGTGACACCGAATATACCTGTCCTACAATTTCACCACCTCATTGCTTGTTATGAGAGACTAGCATCAAAAACTGCCATGAAGATCATTCCTAATCTTTGATTTTTATTTATTTCACGACAGTTGGAACTAAGTCACCTAACAGTTGGAACACATTCAGTACAATTGCCATTCGATCTATTATTTAGTTCATATTTGGTTCAATCAATGGTGTTCTAATTGGCACATGATTCCCCAGGTGGGTGACCATAAAATAAAAATAGTTTATGAGCTTATTTAACACGGTGAATATGAAGGCCAAAACGAGAAACCCCAATTTTTTGCCAGCAGGTAAAAACATTGCAAAGACGATCCGGTTTTTATAAGATTCCTAATCATAAAATGTTGTGCCCGCGAAATATCTCCAAAATCACTACAGCGCTGCAAAATTTGAAATTCCCGAGATATTTACGTGGGGCAAAACGGCGATGAGAACGCCACCAATAGGCCTGTTTTCGGCATTATTATAGATAATTGTCGGCGAACACTGAGCCAAAATGGCGGCGGAGAGAACGGCGCACACGATGATGGTACATATCGGGGCGGCTTCAACGGCCGCGCTGCTCTGAGTGCCACATTTGTCAAACGTGTCATGCGGAAAGACAGCGCACTGCACTTTGAGTGATCATTCACATTTCCTAATTTCCCCGGTTGCTAAGTGGCGCTGTGGTAATTACTACGTCTGGCCCGTCTGCTCGCTGATAGGGAGATGACGAAAGACAGGGATACCGAAGCAAGTTAACGCAACCTCTGTTGTTTTTCATGTTCCTTGTTGGAAAAATATGATTTCATGCGAACAATTAATTTCATCAGTTTACAAACAAAAAAGGAACGTTACCTAGTTTGTGAACGCACAATCTTTCGATCTGGTGGCCTCAAAGTCTTTGTCATCAAATTTTGCTTTCTAATTTATGGTAAGTAATCGAACAGTCAACTAAAAAGTATGCCCATGTTAATGCAGTTGGATGCGAGCATCATCTTAGTGCTAACAGGGCTAATTGAAAGTTGAATGCCTTGACGATGAAATGTTCAGAGCCAGGCGTTCTACACCCAAATCTCACATGCTTTTAAGTGTAAGATATCTGAATTGTTGAATGCGCGTGTTCTCTATGCAGAGATAAGAGGCTGAATATGAGCTAGACATAAGGTCATTCTGTGTTGCGGATTACGCCTACAATGAACTAAAAGTCAACCTGCATTTTTAATATTTGTTGCAAGCAAGGTACAACCGTACATACGTCAGAATAAAGCTTTCATTTACTTTACTTGTCTCTTATGCGACATCTGCAGATAAGAAATGTGGTGTAAAACCCATTGAAAAAACCAGCAAGAAAATCAAGCTGGCCAAGCTGGTTTAGCTGGTTTTTAAGCTGGTTGGAGCTGGTCTACGTGGTAATCAAGCTGGTTCTAGCTGGGCAAGGTGGTTCAATCTGGTTCGAGCTGGCACTGCTGCTGGGCAAGCTGGTACTTGAGCTGGTTCGAGGTGGTACTGAAGGTGGTTCAAGCTTGTCAAGCTGGTTCGAGCTGGTCAAGCTGGTTCAATTTGGTTCGAGCTCGCACTGCAGCTGGGCATGCTGGTACTTGAGCTGGTTTGAGCTAGTACTGAAGCTGGTTCGCTTCGTCAAGCTGGTTTGAGCTGATGCAGGAGCTGGCCTCAAGCTGGTCCGAACTTGTCAAGCTCGGTCTTGCTGGGGCGCGCTCGCCAAAGGTCGGCTAGAGGTGGCCGAGCTGGCATTGCTGGGAGCGCGCGCGCCAGGGTCGGCTTAGGCTGGGCGAGGCCACGTCCCGTTCTTGTCCTCTCGTTTTTGGAAGACGACCGGACGCTTCAGGCGCGCTCCGAGCTTCTTTGTGTGCGAGAAGAGAGAGGTAGAAACGGAGAATTTGAGACACGTTTGGCTATCTTGGGCGGATTTTCAAAGGGACGGCTGCGTGCGCGTTGTTCGGAGACTACTTGAACGGTGGTGCAAGCGAAGCGGGATTTGAGGAGACGGCGAGCGGCAGTCCGTTCAGCGCTGGAAGAAGGCGGACGTCCCGACCGAGGCGTCGCTACGTGTCCTCTAACGTGTGTGTGCTCGTGAATGACGGTGGTGCCGAGGAGTATCTCCAATGCCATCCAAGCTACACGGATTTCTCGCTTCTCGCGACTATGCAAGAGGCCCCTTCGCCCCCATTACTGGCGGGACCCTGGTTCGCTTCTCTCATCCGTGTTGTATTTTTATTGTTATCGCTGCTTTTGGCGCGTGTCTAGTATTTCTCGAGCGGAGAGATAAGCAGTCTAGTTGTAATAGCATTGTTTGTTTTGCACCGAGAACCACTGTCTGCGTCGGTTAGTACTGTAAGCGCCGAGGACGTGTAGCATCTGAGCTCATCTGAGCAGGCCGGAAGTACTAAATAATAAATTGGATGCCGAGCTGGCTTTTCTGAAGAGTTTGGCTTGTTTATCCTGTGTATCGAATTTAAACCTGTTAAACTGGTGGGGAAGTTCATTGGCTTAACCATTATGCTAAACCGGGCATGCTGAGGCAATAACTCAGCTTGAAGCTGGGACCAGATAAACTAGCATGACCAGTATGACCATATCAACCACCATGCCAAACTGGGCATGCTGGAGGTTGAGCAATAACCAAGCTTGAAGCTGGGACCAGATCAACCAGCGTGACCAGTATGACCGGATGAACCAGCATGCCAAACTGGGCATGATGAAGCAATAACCGAGCTTGAAGCTGGGACCAGCTTAAGCTTGGTTTTTTCAATAGGGGAAGGGCCAGACTTTTTTTCTGTCTGGCAAGATTCGTTGCAGATACACATATTCGCGAATGGAATCAATAAAAACTTGTTTTGCGTAAATGTTTTTATTTATTTCAGTGTGACTCGTTTGGAGTGTAAAAGCCGCCTAATTCGTGCATGTAGAAGAAAAGTGATTAATGGTGTTTTACCACTTGTGAGCTAAAATTAGAAACTAAAACCAAATTGATCCAAATGAAATAGGTTTATTTGATCGATTCCAATATATATTTATTTTAAACTGGGCATAATACTAGCTTGACCATCTCAACGATCAGTTTCTCTAGTTCTGCTGGTATGACTTGTTTAGATGTAGTGAGACCAGATTCATTGCCAGTTGTAACTGTTTGACTGCCAGTTAAAACAGTTCGACTGCCAGTTAGAACAGTTCGACTGCCAGTTCAAACTGTCTGGCTGCCAGCTTGAAGATTATGACACCAGTGTCGCCAGCTCAAGCAACAGAAGTGCCTGGTTTGCTACCAGTTTGAACTGTTCAACTAACAGTTCAGCCAGTTCAGCTGCTAGCTTGGACAGTTCATATCTCAAGTTTGGCCAGTCTTCGACAGTTCGATTTCCAATTTGCCCGATATCAAACCACTAAACCAGTTCATTTTGGCGTTTGGCCAGTTCATATCCAAACTGTTTTCAAATCGTTCCTTTTCAATAGGGTATGCTTTTAAAGGGGTCAGTGTCACAGAATTCGACTATTTTCTCTTTTCTTGGAGTTTTCGTGAGGGAGCGCGTCCGATTGTCGGTCGCCCGTTGCCCCGCGGGTTGGCGGGGAGCAGCTGGGGGCCATCGGCTGGTGCTGTTTCGCGGCCCCCGCTAATTGGAAACCGAGGAGAGGTCCCCTCTCGAGGAGGGTGCGGCGGTATTTTCTGTCCCCGACTCAGGAGGTTTCTTTTTTCTTTTTTCACAAGAAGGGAAATCGGAAAGTGAGGACCTCGGCTTGGTTTCAAGCCGAGTCAAGGCAGTGTGCGCCGAGACAGGACCGGGGGGTGGACACGACGTGAAAGTTGGGAGCGACAGCGGGTGCGGCGGAAGGCGGAACGCGGGAAGACCTCGGCGCGGCACTGCAGGCCCCCAAATGTGCGTGCTCGTGGATGAGTGTGGTGCCGAGGAGCACCTCACGGAGCATCCAAGCACGCACAGACTTCCCCGTTTCAACCAGCGTCGCAACGGGCCCACGTCACCCACACCACTCTCCGGACCCAGGTTCGCATCCCTCATCCTCTTAGAATTGTATAACATTAGAACTATTATTGTGTTATACTTTTTTCGTTTATTTGTTCGTGTTTAGTGTCCAGTGTGGACAACGCTTGTAAACCGTTGCTCTGCCGGTTATTCTTTTGTTGTGAGTAGCGACTGCGCGCTAAGGAAAGCAGTGATTTTTTTTCCCTTGAATTTCATTGTGTATAAAAGCGCCGCGCGCGAGATGGGCAGGAGTTGGCTTGTGTTTATTATTCTGTTTGCGTTTGGTGTATGCGTTGAGTCTTGAACGTGAGTCAAGTAAATCGTTCAATTATTTTTTTTAGCAACGTCTCGTCTCGTCTCTCGCCCCTCCCAGTGAGTCCGCCCACCAGGGCATGGACCTATCGTCCGGTCAGCGGTCCTAACAAAATTATAAATTTTGTTTGCATAGGGATCATTTGGATCTTATATTTTTAAATTTTCCGAACCTGTGGCAGTCAGTTTTTTATTTTTATCCTACTTGAAGTAGAGACTTGAAATTTTAATGTGCAAATGGACTAGTAAAATACGTATTCGAGGTAAGTTGTGTCAATGGGATTAGTGAAATAGATATATTCGAGATAAGTTTCAATTGATTAGTTGAGCCGCTTATTTTTTAGTTTCTCAAAATAAAGCTACAAGCTACATTTAATGGCCTGTCAAAATTAGCGTCTGAGCGTATCAAGTTGAAACTTGTCTCGAATACGTATCTGGCTTGTCTCATTTACACAGTAAAAATTCAAATCTCTACTTCAATTACAAAACAAAGAAGAAAGTCACAAACTGGCCTTTTTAAGACATTTTTGTATTTTTTATGCTCGTGAATAAAATATTAATGCGCAAATTCGACCAGTGTCTTTGAAGTAAGTTTCTACTTGAAACGTCGAGTTCCTGATTTTTGCGGGCAATTTTAGAGTCGAAACTTTATCTTGAAACACCCTGTAGTCGTAGAGCAGCAGGTATGTAGTGAAACAGAAGTTGCAAGCGCGCGCATATTACATTTGCATAAAGCATGCGCTGCACAGTCGTGTACACGCTACAGGCAGGTTAAAGCGTGAGGTCGTATGGCTTCGTGAGCACCTAACACATAATTTACACGCGCAAGTTGGAAGCATCGCGAGCTCCCGCATACGTGAAGCTACGCGCTCACGAAGCTATCATGTCCACACGCGGTACTACGAGCAACATTACATTTGTATTTGACGTTTTGATTTCTTCAAATGAGCTGAAACTTAGAAACTCTACCTCCAAACGCTACAAAGTGAGACTAAAAACACCGGACTCAAACGCCCAAGGAGCGTTGGGTGGGAACGGCTCGTGTTCCGTTCTTGCACTTGAGCAGGCAAACGTCTGCGCGGTTACGCCGCTTAATATTCCCACCCGACCGGCGCCCGTCAACCGATAACGAGTACATTTGCGAATATTTACCTTAATGCCAGACTTTATCAGATACACACTCTGCTTACAGAGGAGTACGCAGCAGTGCGTTGGCATCGTGGGCCGTGGAACTGACGCAGTCAGACTAGCGTCTACGGCCTATGCAACGTATGCAACGACGCACCACAACCCTGCAGCATGGCGGCCTGCGCTAATTGCCGTTGCGTACGACAGATGACGCTTCTTCTGATGAGTATATTGAATAAGAGCCCTCACCAGCTACCGCGATCATAAACAGCAAATAGCCGGCGAATGTTTCTTAAACCTTTTTCTTAAATAATATTCTGATCCACATTTTGTAGCATAATTAGCGATTTGACGGAAATTGCCGAATTTTATGATGCTCGTGTGGTAAACAAATCAAGAGAAAGATCAGACTGCGCCTGCGCTGTCAACCCACGAGCGTCGTCTGCTGAACGGGTCTTCTCTTGGTGGCGCTTTCTTCACGGAGCAGCTTTTCGTTTCCGGGATGCTTAATTAGAACGAATGCAACCGGTTGGAACGGCGAGTTACCATGGCAACGAAACGCCAAACGACCGTTTCGTTCGTGTTAGTTTGCAATGTAAGGAGTTGTGCCGGGATAATTTCATTAATTTTGTATCAGGCAGAAAAAAAAAAAAAACTAAGACTGCCGGAAGGGAGGCATTGTGCGCCTTTGTCTGTCCCGTCTGTGTTTCGTGAGTTTGCGCTGGATGCGTGGAAACAGAAATGTTGTCGTAATACTAGCTAAGCTTTAGATTGCCCCGCGCCCAAAAGTTCCATGGAACGTATTTCTTTCTCCCAAATATAAAACTTTCAAGTCAAATATAATCAATTTGTTTATAATACCCAGATTACATGATGTACAAAAGACAAAAGAACAAAAAGATATGGGTTATTGACTGTTAAAGTATATCATTTATAAATAAAACAAAAGATATATAGTTGCGTCATCTAAATTATTTTATCGAACACAAATTGTATTTTATTTCCACGTTCGACCACGGAGCAGATGATACCGTAACGGAGCCCTCAACTAATCTCTGTTTCCTCAATAAAAGTGGCTTCCAGCGCTGACTGAGGCCATATTTCTTCTACGACAACAAGGTGCGTAAACGAATAATGAATTCAGCCATGCGCAACCATAACTCAAGACCCGATATCAATGGGAAAACAAAAAGATACAGAAAAAATCAGCAGAACCCATCCTTTGGGAATGATTATCTACGTTAATGCGAATAGCATCAAACGGTGCGGAGTTATGCGCGTTCGTCAGGTGGCCGGCACACTCTAGATACGCCAGCCCACTCTTGAGGCGATTCTAAATTTGTTGACACTTTCACAGCCCTGCGCACGATCTCCGCAGCCCAGCACGTGCGTTTGTGTCACTTAGGAAGGCGAGCAAAGCACGCGCCATACGCACAAACACTCAAAATGGTACCGACCAGACTTTCTGGCGTCTCAGCTAGTCTCAACCAACGGTACTCTAAACGGTTGTTTATATCTTTACCATAGGACGCGCTTACAGCGCTGTCACAGCTACCGGTGCGCGCGCGTTCCATGCACGAGGGCTCATTCCGCTCTCGTGAGGCTGAGCTAGAGGTCTCCCGAGCGCGGGAGAGGGTGAGCTAGAGGGAGAGGGTGAGCGCGGGAGAGGGTGAGCTAGCCCTCGTGCATGGAACGCGCGCGCACCGGTAGCTGTGACAGCGATGTAAAGCGCGTCCTATGGTAAAGATATAAACAAATGTTTAGAGTGCGGCGAATGACTGCCTTCATAGCTCTGTGGTTAGCGCGTCTGCCTGCTGATCTAAGGGTCAACGGTTCGAATCCCCGCCGGCGCCGGTGTTTTTTAATGCGAATAGCATTCTTTGGATACTTCACGCACTTTTCGTTTATGTATCTATCTATCTATCTATATATATCTATCTGGCTATCTAACCTCTTACGCCGCGGGTCGATAAATAAATAAAAAAGACCGGCGCCGGCTGGGATTCGAACCGTTGACCCTTTGATCAGCAGGCAGACGCGCGAACCACAGAGCTATGAAGGCAGTCATTCACCGCACTCTAAACATTTGTTTATATCTTTACCATAGGACGCGCTTACAGCGCTGTCACAGCTACCGGTGCGCGCGCGTTCCATGCTCTGAGGGCTAGCTCACCCTCTCCTGCGCTCACCCTCTCCCGCGCTCGGGAGAGGTGACTGCCGTGTCAGCCTCACGAGAGCGGAATGAGCCCGCGTGCATGGAACGCGCGCGCACCGGTAGCTGTGACAGCGCTGTAAGCGCGTCCTATGGTAAAGATATAAACAACCGTTTAGAGTACCGTTGGTTGAGACTAGCTGAGACGCCAGAAAGTCTGGTCGGTACCATTTTGAGTGTTTGTGCGTATGGCGCGTGCTTTGCTCGCCTTCCTAAGTGACACAAACGCACGTGCTGGGCTGCGGAGATCGTGCGCAGGGCTGTGAAAGTGTCAACAAATTTAGAATCGCCTCAAGAGTGGGCTGGCGTATCTAGAGTGTGCCGGCCACCTGACGAACGCGCATAACTCCGCACCGTTTGATGCTATTCGCATTAACGTAGATAATCATTCCCAAAGGATGGGTTCTGCTGATTTTTATTTATTTATCGACCCGCGGCGTAAGAGGTTAGATAGCCAGATAGATGGATATATAGATAGATAGATAGATAGATCCATAGACGAAAAGTGCGTGAAGTATCCAAAGAATGCTATTCGCATTAAAAATCACTGACACACGTTGTTTATACGTGTAAGTACCTCTCCTGTGAGGTGTACAGAGTTTACTTGGCATCGGGGTTTAGTTGCGTTTGCGATTTAACTTCTCGTTCTCTTCTGACATCCAGCTACAAACATTGCTGACCGTCACTGTGTACATGCCAGGACTATTCTGAATCAAATAGCACGAGCCCTGAGCAAACAAGACGACGGTGGCGCAGACAATGCAAAAGAAAACAAAGACTTACCCAGGCCAGTGGCGCATCCAGGGAAAGGAATTATGGGACCACTGATATCGATTGTTCGTAGGCTGGATCGTGCATCGGGAGCCCGTCGGTGGCACCACGGGCGGTAATTTATTGACACAAGGCAATACACGCGTCTATGGGAGAAACACGCAAAAGTAGGAATATTGGAGCTCCTACGCGGTGCTCGCAGGCGAGTATTTTATTATGTACTGCGATCATTATATGGGGCGTATGTAAATCGAATCGTTTTTTGTCAAACGTTCGAACTTCGATTTAAAAAAAATCAAATATGCCGGAGCACTATTGACTGTGCCGGCGTTGCTCGCTTTAATTGCTAAATAAATTACACTTTCAACAAGTGAACGACACGCTCCGATTTTTAGCTCGTCAGAGAAGCTCTCACTGCAGTTCAAAGAAAAAGCTTGCTCCAGAAGTTGTATTTACGTGCGCTCGAAACGATGTGAATGCCCCTGGTAAATGCATTCTAACATATCGTCTGCTAAGCTCTGATGAGTTCGAGATCACGAACGACTCCATATGACTCTCGGCAACCCTTGTCTCATTGAACAGCATCACAGTTTACGCACAACGAAGTCGCAACCCTTGACCCTCAACCGCAAAACATTTATTTGACAAAGATTGGTATTCTCCAAAAATCATATTTGCTCTCAGAATAATAACTTTCATTGCCGGAAAACACGATAAAAGTTTCATCGTCGAGAACAACATACTAAAATAAGAAATTGCGGTTTTCCTTTTTTTTTTGCTATAGAATCCCAAGCATTAGCTGGTGTCAAGTGATGACTGCCGGTGGTGCCGCTGAACCCCAGCAAGACAAGCAGATGTATGTCCCCCAAGAAATAAAGTCGAATAAATAGACAAAAACCATGGATAACGCGTGTCATTATTCATTTAAAACGCAAAAAAACGGCGACGCAAGACATAATTTGTCAGCAAAGATGACGTTACCAGCCTCTCAAATTAATAAAAAGAAGAAACAAATTAAGGAATCTCGGCAAACATATTTCGGCGTGACCTTGCCGGAGTTGATGAAGACAGCGCCGTGCATAAATTGTGGAAATATCTAGCGCCACCAAAACAGAACATAGATTGCATTGTTGAGAATGGCGTAGTCATCTCGGATCGTATCGCAGTGGCGCAGAGGTACGATGAATATTTCAGTTCTGTGTTTATCGATTCCTGCAATCGATCTGTGGATCGGGAGGACGACGAAGGCGTACTTGCGTCTATGCTAGACATTGATATTTCAGAGGCCGGTGTTCGTTCACTCTTGTGAAATATGAACACGAAGAAAACCGCTGGACCAGACAAGATTCCTAATTAATTTCTTAAGCGATATGCGGAATGGATCACTAAATACTTAACATATTCAAAGCTTCACTCAGTCAACACAGCTTTCCTTCGGATTTATGCTTAGTTCGAAACAAAGATAATTTTTCACAGAAACCTGCATGGATTCCGGCGCGGTCTGTAAACAGTAACACAATTCCCAGGCGCATTTGGTGACTTTCCTTGCTCTTCGTACGAGAGAGGTCAAATCGATGCGGTTTGTTTGGATTTACCGAAGGCTCTTGACTAAGTTTCCCATAATGAATTGATACAAAAACTATTACAATAGGCCGTTAATAATCCGGTAATTAGGTGGATGCAGGCCTACTTGCTTAACAGAACACAGCTGTGGCTATCAGCGGAGCAGTGTAGACCACTCGCGGGGTTCCATCGGGGGTCCTGCAGGGACTGGTGCTGGGTCCAGTCTTGTTTTTTATGTTACATAAACGATATTGGTTAATAACATCAGCCCGAACATTAAAGCAAGAATGTTTGCGGACGAACTCTTGCTCTGTAGCTAAAGTACGCAACCCCACGGATCAAGAAAACCTAAACTCCTACCGTCAACTCTGTTAAGAAATGGTGTGAAAAATGGGGTATGAAAATAGATCCAGATAAAACTGTATCCGCCAAAATCAATAGCAAACAAGTGAACATCGTCCCCTACATATATAGAGTTGGAAACGATACCATAGCTCTAGTTGATAACTTTAAGTATTTAGGAGTTACGATGTCCGTAGACCTCACATGGAATCGCCATACTGATCATTTGTGCAGTACGGCTCGAAAAAAGTTAGGATTTTTGAAGCGAAACCTAGGCGATACAAAGAGTCAGAAAAAATTGACTGACTTCACAACACTTATACGGCAAACCCTAGAATATTCTGGCGCAACAGTGCTATCCGTAGCCACAGAATGGGAACGAAAAATTGGAAAAAAATGCGAAGACAGGCTGCTCGCGTCATCCTTTCGAGATATCGCCGAATGGACTCCGTTACTAACATGCTCGAACAGCTCAGTCTCCAACCTCTTCACACTCGCGGAGATATATTAAGGCTAAAGATTCTTTATATATTTTCAAAAGACTTACTAAATGTGGACACATCTCATTTTTTACAACCACATATTACTCGACCAGTAAATGGGGTACACAATAGGGCTATTCAAGTTCCGCGAATTAATAATGATGCATATTAGTATTGATTATTTTTCAGAACAGTTGAATGTTTGAAAAAGCTTCCCGAAAGTGTTGTAAATTGTGATTCATTAGCCTTATTCGACAAATATTTACTTCAATTATATTAGATTTATTATTTCTGTTTATGAGTGTGTAAAAGAAGTGTTATTTTCTTGATTACGTACATTATTTGCTTGTGTAGCTTGATGTGAACGAGCGCGGTTTTGCATATTGATTTGAAATGTTTAAGGTGTTTAGAAATGTATATCATATTGCAGGATATGACATGTACGGAAAGAGACGTTCCACTCTTGTAAAGCGCCCAAAAGGGCGCACAGTATTTACAACTAAATAAATAAAAATAAACTAATAATATTAGTTATGTCGTTTATAAATTGAGGAAGAGAACTGGGGCAACAACACAGCCTCCGGGACCCCGGAAATGACTCTGGCTGCCTCGGATGTCTCCGGCTCACATTGCACAAACTGGGAACGTTTGGACAGAAAAATTTTCATCTAATTAACTAAAGGCCCCTCTCTGATGGCGTAGTTTAGTTTCATGAATAATTTACTGTGCGAGACACAGTCTAACGGCTAAGAGAGATCGAGTTGTATTATGGGACACTTGCTTGCGATTGTTGATACTGAAAGACAGTTCATGGAATGTTTCAACTAGTTGGGTTATCAAAGAGAGGCCGCTTTTGAAACCATGTTGGTGAGGAGATAAAATGTGCCGCGCCTCAAGAAAATTTTTTATGTGTTTAGAATAACGTGTTCAAGTAGATTGCAGCAACTACATGTGAGAAAGATGGGCCTAAAATCGGAAGGATTATTGACGTCACCCGATTTATGAATCGTAATTGTTTTGCATTATTTCCATTCGATAGGCACCTTTCAAGTGATAAGAAATGTATTCAAAATTAGATATAAATATTTAGTTATCTATTCAGCATATGTTTCTAAAAGAACTTATCAGGAATATTGTCCGGAACACTTCCCTTTTAGTATCAAGGCTGAGCAAAAGGTTGAGAATTCATGGTATTGTTTTCAGTAAAGTTTCATGGTGATAACGGTAGCATTCAAGTTACGGGGATTATTATCATTATATTTTCTAAAAACAGACTGAAAGTCACTGTTAATCTCGACTGGTCTTACTTCGTAACTCATCGGGAGATAAATTTTGATATTTGTTTTTTTGCGATTTCCATGGTTCCTGTATTTCTTGGGCAATTTTTTTTAGAAACTCATGAAAGGTAACATTGAAAAAAGATATATATCTTTCGCTCCATTCGTCTTTTCTTGGAACAGTTTTACTAACTTTGAAAGTGTAAGTTTACCCTGAGGGCTTCCTTTCCTTTTCACTGATCTTCGCTTTCTTTCTATTTTACCCTTTATATGACTGATTTAGCGATTGATTCATTGATTGTGCTTTTTTGTTTACTTGTGTCTTCTAGGTATGTATTCTTTAATGCAGTGGTAAATATTTTCCCAAAACATATTCTAAAGGTCGTCTGATACTTATAGTTTGCCCGAGGAATAATCGGTAATGAAAAATTAATGAGAAATATCAGATAATGGAATTGCATCATCTGCATTATTAAAGCTGAGAAAAGTCGAATGTGAAGAAAGATGGCGAAGTGTGTCACAGTGAGGGATATAAAAATGCCCATTTTATGGTCGGATATGCCCTCAATTACATCAACCTGTAGTTCACACTCCCGGAGGTGGGCACGAATAAAAAATAAATCAAGAATGTTTCTAGTTGAATCATGATTACAGGTGTGCACTGAACACGTTGGGTGAGGTTGAAGTTAAATATTCTGTCAAGAAGTGCATCCGAGCATTCTGAGTCACACTGAAGCGTATTCCAGTTAATATGAAGTAGGTTGAAATCACCCGTCATATTTCGTCTGCGATCTTTCAGATATCTTTTCATATATTTATGTAAGGCAAGCAAGTGGGCATGTGAAGGCAGCAGCTTGGATGGCTGCTAAAAACCCTTTCTGCTTTTTCATCCAGTTGGTTACCATCACCGGCGCGTGCCTCCCCGTCTGCTTTCCCGCCTGTACGGGAACGTTGGAGCATGAGTCTGCAGCCGACGTGTGTCCGCCTCTGGACACGTCACCCTTCATCGACCAATGTTGCCCGACTTCACCACTCCTACCCTGTGACACGACGCTGGATCCCCTCATCAAGACAGCCGCTCCGACATCGACAGTACTGCACGAGTGCTTTATAAGCGGACGTTGGAACCCTCTGCTCTCCAGTGGGCATGTGAAGGCAGCAGCTTGGATGGCTGCTAAAAACCCTTTCTGCTTTTTCATCCAGGTTAGTTCTGCTCCATCTCTTTATTCTAAGAAGTCTAAGAACGTCTGTTTGCTGCTATTTCCATGCCCACATGCCTTGGTCTCTGCTTTTGTCAAGTGTTTTTATGCGTTGCGGAGTGCTTTTGTGTGTTCATTTTCGCGGCATAAAAGTGTTCATGATGCGAAAATGATTCTTCTTGGCGGAGACGTGGAGCGAAACCCAGGCCCCACAAAGGAAGATACGACTAAACAGCACAATGAAGTATTAGCCGCCATTAGGGGTCTATCTGTAGATCTAAACGAGAGACACGACACACTGTTGAAATCCATCGATGAAGTAAAAGAAAACCAGAAATTGTTGGATTCCAAAGTGTCCAATTTAACAACTAGATTAGTCGCCCTTGAAGAAAAAGTTAGCTCTCTCGAGGGCCGTGGTGACGAATCCAACCTACAAGACTTTGTGATGACGACAGTTAGAAGTGAAAATGCCGCCCTAAGATCGCGATTAGACGACTACGAAGATCGGTCTCGTAAGGACAACTTGGTGTTCTACGGCATTAATGACTGCAATGCAGAAACATGGGCCATCTCCGAAGAAAAGGTGCGGACAATTATCTCCGATTCTTTCGGTATCCAGCTACCTGTGGATGGCATTTCTCGTGCTCACAGGCTTGGAACGTTCATAGCTAACAAATGCCGTCCAGTGATTGTGCGCTTTGCGTCTTTCAAGACCAGAGACACTATTTTTTCTCAGAAAGCTAAACTGCGTGGTACAGGCATTTCCGTCAACGAAGATTTCTGTAAAGCAACACGTGCGACCCGGAAAAAGCTTCTGGACTTCGCTAAAGCCAGCGGGCAACCTTTCTCCCTGAAGTACAACAAAGTAGTAATCGACAAAAAAACTTATACGTACTGCCCTATCACTGATAGTGTGTGCGAGAATGAAATCAACAGCGAAATGCCTTTAAATAATTCCAATGTTTCTTCTGGCGCATCCGCCAGTCAGCCGTCATCGTAGCTAAATGAGACTGCACGTACTACCCCATTCACACGGGAACTTTCCTTCTTACACTGTAACATTCGGAGTGTCATCAACAAACGCGATGCGTTATCATCGCTCATCGACACATGCCTTGCCGACGTTGTGGCTTTGACTGAAACGTGGCTGTCCGCCAAAGTAAACAGCTCAGAAATTCTAAATTGCGAAAAAAAGTTTATCTTCTTTAGATGCGATCGTGGTACTAGATCTGGTGGTGGTGTTTTGATCGCAGTTTCTGACGAGTTGGTTTCTTTCAATGTTTCACTTGCCTCTCCACTTGAATTGGTTTGCGTGTGTATCCGCATAAATCACAAGGATGTAATCTTCTGTAATTGTTATCGGCCGCCTAATTCACCTGCTGGCTTTTCCTCGGATTTATATGATGTTTTGAATAAAATACGTGTAAGGTTCCCCGCCTCACCCATCTTTCTCCTCGGTGATTTTAATTTCCCTAACATATCCTGGAACACACCTGTTCCCGTAATCGGTAGTGGCTCGTCAGAAAGCATTGCCTTTCTTAACACATGCTCTGACTTCAACTTGAGTCAGCTTGTTAAAGTGTCGACCCGCACCACGCAGTCCAGCGCTACTGTCCTTGATCTAGTACTCACCACACATCCGGATCTTGTTCAATCACTTTCGCTTTTACCGGGCCTAAGTGACCATTCTGTTATTCATTTTTGCATTTCCAACATTTTGCCTAACAGATCTAAGATCATAAAGTTAATAAGAGACTATAACAGAGCCGATTTCACTTCAATCAATGCAGAACTCGAGGCCTTTTCGCACGAGTTCTTTCTGAGGTTCTCAGAGAGAACTACAGAAGAAAACTGGCTTCTGTTCAAATACAAAGTAAATCAGCTAACCAACCGATACATACCTCTACGCAAGATTAAAAATACGCAATCACCTTGGTTTACGTCATCGTTAAGAAGATTGTTGAATAAAAAGAAGCGTCTTTTTAGGAAAGCCAAACTGTCAATGATTCCGGAAAGATGGGCTGCCTATCATCGCGCGGAAGATGACTACGCACGTGCGCTGTATCTTGCTAAGGATACTTTCTTTCAAAACACACTTCCATCGCTGCTCGAAACCAACCCGCGCAAATTTTGGAATGTGGTCAACGGTGAAGAGAAAAAGCCGATTGAATTGATTACTGATAGTGAACTTGTCGTTCCGAGAGAAAGCTGTTGTACTGTTTTGAATTCTGCCTTTTCATCGTTTTTTACTGACGTTGCATCGCCTGTGTTTCCCAATACTTCCGCGTATGATTTTTTTCAAATGGATTCTGTAGTTATTGACTGGTATGGAATATGTAAGCTTATTCAAAACTTAAAGCTCTCCTCGTGTCCCGGTGACGACGGTATTAATCCCAAATTTCTAAAAAACACTCAAGTTTATTCCTCAATAATACTGTCAAAGATTTTTTCGCAGTCGTTGGAATCATCTCTGCTCCCGGACGACTGGAGGGTGGGGAAGGTGGTTCCTTTGCACAAGTCTGGCAGCACGCATTGTCCCATTAATTATCGTCCCATTTCGCTAACCAGTATACCGTGCAAACTCCTGGAACATGTAATTTACAGTCATGTCGTACAGTTTCTAGAATCAAATTCTTTTTTTAGCGTTCATCAACACGGCTTCAGAAAAAATTACTCATGCGAGACTCAGCTTCTATCCTTTACTAATGATTTATTCTCTGCTGTAGATAGTTCATCAACTGTTCACTGCATTTTTATAGACTTTTCCAAAGCTTTTGATACTGTCTGCCACAAATTGCTATTGTACAAACTAAGTAAGCTTAATCTGGATCCTACCGTTTTAAAATGGATCGAATCCTTCCTGTTTAACCGCACGCAATTCGTAACCGCTAATGAATTTAACTCCTCTCTGTGCCCTGTAATGTCTGGCGTCCCTCAGGGGTCAGTGCTAGGGCCCCTGTTGTTTCTCATCTACATTAACGACTTACCTATTAGCATTTCCTCGTCAATAAAATTATTTGCAGATGATTGTGTCATTTACCGAAACATTACGAGTCCTTCTGATCATGTCATTCTTCAATCTGACCTAGATAACATTTCTTCTTGGTGTGATACTTGGCTCATGAAACTTAACACTACTAAATGTAAATTCATGCGAATTTCACGTCATGCCTCCGATGCTACGCCAACAGTTTACTCACTTAACGACGCTCCCTTAACCCAAGTTAGTTCATACAAATATCTCGGCGTTCACATAACTGATAACCTTTCTTGGCAAACTCACGTTGACCACGTAACAAGTAATGCAAATCGTACTCTCGGGTACTTACGCCGAAACTTTTCTTTAGCCCCCTCTAGTTTGAAACTTCTGCTTTATAAAACGTTGGTAAGACCAAAACTTGAATACGCGTCATCAATTTGGGACCCTCATATAAACTCGCTCATTCTTAACATAGAAGCCATCCAAAATCGTTCTGTGCGTTTCATTTTTTCTAACTACTTCCGCACTGCCAGTGTCACATCAATGAAATCAAACTTAAACTTGCCAGAGCTCGCTTTACGCCGCAAAATATTTCGTCTTTGTCTTTTTCACAAAATCTATCATTTTAACCCGTTTCTCAGTGACTTGCTTTTCCAGCCGCCTTCATACATCTCTTCCCGCAACGATCATCATTTCAAGGTTGGCGTGCCCAACAGCCGAACCAATTTGCATTTTTGTTCGTTCATTCCCACCACATGCAGCGACTGGAACCACCTCCCCGCCGCCATCGCTTCCATCGCAGACACCAACCTGTTCAAATCTGCCATTTATAACCATATATTGTAACCCTGCCTATTCATGTTTGCTTTTGTTGTTAAACCTTTTTGCCCATTCCTCTCTGTAATGCTTCGGCGATTGAGAGTAAATAAATGAAATGAAATGAAATGAAATGCTGTCAAGCTCTGCGTTAGGTTTACAATAAACTGCCCCAACAAATATCGCACTCTTATCAAAAATTATTTTGCAGAAAATGGTTTCCTCATTGCGTACATAAGGCAAGCGTGAGAATGGGATTATTTTTTTATGATTATGTTCACTGCACCCCCTCGCGACTTTCTGTCTTTTCTTATGATAATGTACAGGGTGTTTCACGAAAGGTTGACAAATTCGATATTGCGAAAACTTCGCGTCGCAACAAAAATTACTTCCGCCGTTTTGGTCCAGGCCAGGGACTGTTTAGGAAAATTATTAAAGTCCGGGATAATTAGACTGTTAATTATTCTTCTGTGATTAACTTTTTTAATATTGTGCTTAAGGGCATAGTTTCAATTACATAATTTCTCACCATCATCGAAAAACACTAAATCAACAAATTGCAGAACGATAGGAGGAATGCGAAGCATTTTACGGCTTTCTGAAAAACCGCACAAATTCGACGGGTTTCTAAGCTTCGGCTTGCTATCCGAGCGCATCTCGGCCCCGACGGCACCGCGCCCCGAAAAGAAATAGTGCAACCAGCCTCTGCTGCGTCACGCGATGACAGCGCAGCAGAGGCTGGTTGCACTATTTCTCCCCGGGGCGCGGTGCCGCCGGGGCCGAGATGCGCTCCGATAGCAAACCGAAACTTAAAAACCCGTCGAATTTGTGCGGTTTTTCAGAAAGCCGTAAAATACTTCGCGTGCCTTTTATCGTTCTGCAATTTGTTGATTTAGTGTTTTTCAATGATGCTGAGCAATGTTTGCATTGAAACTATGCCCTTAAACACAATATTAAAAAAGCTAATAACGGAAAAATAATTAACAATTTAGTTATCCCGAACTTTAATCACTTTTTCTAAATAGGCCCCTGGCCCAGGACCAAAACGACACAAGTCTTTTTGTGTTGCGACGCGTAGCTTTCGCAATATCGAATTTGTCCACCTTTCGTGAAACAACCTGTAGCCTGGTGGCACAACCTCATGATCGAAAACAAATGGCGTCAACCAAGTTTTCGATACAGTGACGATATCAGGCTCGTCGTCAAGAAGGACACATTCAAAGGCAACATATTTATTTAGTAAACTTATCGCGTTTAAATTAACAGCTGTTACCTTAATAGTGAATGAGTTTGGTCGAGGCCTTTCCTTGCGCTAGCTTGATAAATTATTTCTAAAGGAACTTTGTACTTCTGATATTGCCACGAATGAAGAGGTAACGAAACAAAAAATAACTGAGGAAACTAAACGTTTATTGGAATGAACTTGTGCCCAAAAATAAAAAAAGAAACAGAAGATAAAACCATAGCGTCGCGGGCGTCGAAGTCGGCGTAAGAGAGGAGTCGAACGCTGGAGCGGCAAGACTGACTCGACAAGGTTGCGGCGGCCTTTTTATCCAGAGTGCGTCACTATCTCGAAGATTCGGCAAAGAAGGCTCCAGCTCGGGGCGAGAATGAACATGCACTTTATAGAACAAGAAAGCAGGAATAAATGATTGAAGTTATGTCCGCAGCAAAAATAAACGGGAACCTTCTATACTTCGTTTCACCTTAGGTCCGAGCGCGGCCGGTGTTATGAGCCAAAGGGCCATTCAAACAAAGAAAAATGAAAGCCGTTTACAACTCCCTGTAATGCCGAATTGGAGCGCAGCTCTTGAGGAGGAGGAGGGGAAGGTACGGAGAAGTGGCTATGCCCCTCTTCCTCTCCTGCTCGCCCCTATTTAGGGGAAAATTTTCAACTGAATTTAGCGAGAAAAATTTTCCGCTAGAGTTAGCAGGGAAACATTTTCCGCTAGATTTTGCAGGAAAAATTCCCCGCTAAATCTAGCGGGAAAAATTTTCCACTAAATTTACCGGGAAATTTTCCCGCTAAATTTAGCGGGTAAAATTTTCTGCTAAATTTAGCGGGGAAAATTTTCCGCTAGATTTAGCGGGGAAAATTTTCCGCTAAATTTAGCGGGGAGAATTTTCCGCTAGATTTAGCGGGGAGATGTACCCATCATGCACCGCGGGGTTACGCCAACGGCGACGCCGCTCAAGCCGGAAACGGGCACCTAAGAGCTGCGCTCTAAAATGTGCAACGTCATGGCGTGCTCTCTGCGCTTGATAGGACTAGCCGGCGAAGGAGCACGCACAGAGAGACGGCGAATACCTGCTGGTCCTATAAACTGCACAGAGCGCGCTATGACGTTGTGCCTGTTTCGCTGTTTGATTGGACCTTCGGCTCATAACATCGGCCGCGCTCGGACCTAAGTTAAAAAGAAGGATAGAAGCCCTTGACCGAGCGTTGCTTTCACGGCCGTGAGCGCGGCAATATCGTCCCAGTAAAGAAATGGACATTTATTCGTATTTTGTCAAATACCAGAGACACCTTTTCGTGTTTATTTCTATTTTCCGTAGCTCTATTCCGAAGCTTCTTTTTTCTGATTTCCTGTTCTGGGCGAGAAAAGATTTCACCAATCGCAAGGTTTGTTCCTTCAAATTTGTAGCAGTTCTTCAGTATATTTGCCTTATCTCTGAAATCAACCAACTTTAAGATGATCGACCTAATTTAATGCCCCCTCGTTTTACCAAGTCTATGCATCCTTTCAAAATCCGCAGGCTGGAATTCTAGCATTTGTTTAAACACGTTTTCATTCACAATTTCGAGTGACTGATTAGTTTCTTTTTCGTTTTCTGGTACTCCATAGGCAATGAAGTTAGATATTCTACTGTGATTCTCGAGATCGTTGATTGTCTTCAAACTGAGTGTATTTAAAGATCCAGCCATATCAGTTATCTCTTCCTGACATCCGGTAGTTTTTCCATCTAGTGCCGTTACGGTTTTCATATTTAGTCCAATCGCAGAAAGCATAGCATTTTTTTAATATTTTCTGATCTAATTTCTTGAAGGTCCACTGAGAGCTGTGCAAGTTGCTCAAGAATGGTTTCAGTGAAAGGACTGGGATTTGTTTCAACGTCGCCTCTCAACAATGACACATTTTTCAGGTATAAAAGAGCACCACGCACCAAAGGGCAACAGGTTCGTGGGCGCGGCAACAGAAACAAACATATATTGTCGCTTCGTATACATTTGTCACAACTCTTTCTCACCAGCACAGCAGACGAAAGGTTTGACGATGCTAATTTTGGTAAAGCCGGCATGCCGAGTGGCGGAGTGAAGGATGTATTCGGCTTCTGTACGGTGGGTTCCAGATGGCGCTGTTGATGTTCCTGGCGTCATCCAATTCTTTGTCATCGAAAATGTGTGCTGTGACACAACTAACTGCTGTGCCACAGCAGATAGCTGGGACACGCTGGCAAAACTGGCAGTGGTGACAGCACCTGTCGGTTGGTGGGGAATAATGACAGTGCACTTTCTGCCTTCATGGTACTGTTGCTGTTTTGAAGAAGGAGTACGACCTGCAGTAGGCCTACCAAGATCTGCACAATGAAGACGAAAAGTTTGACGAGGCTCACGTTCGTAATGCAGCCGTGCCCAGCCCATATGTGAAAGGAATCTGCCGACACGTCTGTACTTTGTCTGGTTTCAGAATAAGTTTTTGTGTGAGGCTTTGGTCGAGCACCCGAATTTAGGCTAAGCCCTTTACACTCAGGGTCGTTTGGTTCAATTTGTGTCTGTCAAATTCTAGGCTTCTCAAGGCTGCAGAGGAAATGTTTTTATATATAGGTTGAATAATTCAATTTTCTTGGTGGTTCATCTAAAGTATTCGTATTCATCAACCTGTGGAACGGGAATGTTACTGTTCGCATCAAAAACTGAGCGTTTGTTTCATGTTTGTGTTTGATTTGAAGACAAATTGGCTTTTTCATATTTATTTTCATATCCCCTATTTCACAACAATTTTTAACATCACTCATAGTTCAATTAATTCCTATCTGGCAGTTAGGGGAAGATATTCCTTTAGATAAATGACAACCGTCTGCAAATAAAAGTGCATTCACAGATTGGTTAATGACTGAAACGATATCATCAGTATAAGTATAAAAAGCAACGGTTCAAGAACACTTTAATGTGGCATCCCAGATGTAAAGATTAATGTTGCAAAGCGACCCTCATTAATTTGCACCAGTCGCCTGCTGTTTTTGAAGCACGAAATTATAACTTGTGATAGCATAATCTATATGAAACCTTTCTCCTTCAATAATTATTTTTCTTGGGAATAAAATGTCGGAGGCTTGGCTGAACTTTTGATCTGAATATACAGCCCAAAAGGGAGCAAAAAAGCTAGTGGAGCCATCTAAAAAAAAATACTGCGTCAATGTAAAAAAAAATCTAAGCGGTTAATATTATTGTTTTTTCGGGTGTTTTCTCTATGAACAAAATATATCGTCTGCTATTTCCTGCCATCACTGCTATGTTTTCTTTATGCCATAGCCAAAGACAAAGTCAATCTGCATGGTATCCAGGCCCCTTCAAAATCGAGTACTGAGCACACGAATACAGTTTACTCCGTTTACTCGCGATTTCAAGTGGTATTTTTCACGCCCTTTAGGAAGCATGTTACTCGGGTAATATTTCATACATAGCCTAAGGGTATTATGCTTTACTAATAACCTCATATAGATATGGTAAATCTCGCTTGATGAGAAAAAGTGGTATCTTGCAGCATACCCACGGCCGCCACGACTATCAGGAGGGTTGAGTTTTAGCGCCACCTGGTGAGAGGCGCATGGACTACACCGGGAGCAGGTACTCGCATATCGAACGCTCATATGACGTGTTTGTTAGGAGAGAGGGTTTCGTGCTCTCGTCCTTCGTCGTGTTCGTTGTGCGTCGTTGGCGTGTGCGGGGAATTCCGTTTCACAGTTGTTTTCGCGCTCTCAGACGTGCTTCCAAGGAGGTTAGAAGTACTAGGAGAGGGCACGTTGTAATATTGGTGAAGCCTAGTCATAAAAAGTTTAAACGATTTTGTGCCCAGCGTGACCGCGGTTCCCTCTTGCGATTGGTGCACATGACATGTCGCGTGCGAGATGGATGGTTGATTGCAGGAGGATTCTTGCAAGCTTGCACGCGCTCCGTCCGGTAGGTTTTATCAGATCGAAGGCGAGACTGTGGTGTATTCTAGTACACCCTGGCTAGACGAAGGCTAGCTACGGTCACGTGATGTGGTCAGGTTGGCGTGATAAGTGGGGAGAGTAAGGAGGAAAATGAGAAAGAGGCGAGGCGTCAAGGGAGCATGGCTTCTGGTGGCTACGCGGCTGACGTCATGCCTTCTCCTACCCTTCTATTCTCCATGCGTGCTTCAGATGGAAGAGGAACTGTCCAAGTCACAAGCCACAAGCACAGCGGAAAGTATAAAGGTATGTTGAAGCTGTTAGCAAGACTCTATAAGTATGTGTATTTTCCCGTCCTAGTATACTTTCTGTTCGCGCGTGTTCGCTACGCTCTTGTACGCGGCCGCATTGACTGGTCTTCGGCCTTTGGAAACTTTTGGCGCTATGAGTGCTTATTTTGTTCTATTGCATAGGTGACGTGAGATTCGCCCTCATGCAGTATACATCTCTAGGCTGTTGCGTTGCCCAGACGCCCTTCGTTTACAGACGGCCGCCGTAAGTAGTGAATTGACGCTGTTATTTTGTTACTCAACTTTTTAAAGTGTGTGTCTACGGCACTCCACTCGCGCCTTCACGTGCCGTCCGAAAGAAAGTCGGACGGC